>BSXT01003089.1:0-18980 GCA_030267785.1 Phytophthora fragariaefolia
CGGGAGCCCAGGAAGGAGCATGGCGGCAGCAGCGACGGCTTCCGCGTGACCATGGCCGACGAAGGAAGTCGGCACTGGAGCAGCTCGCGCGCGACGACGGCGATTGCGCTCCAAGAGGGCGGTGATTCTATGGATTGCTGCCACGGTGGTGGAAGGACCAGCCTTCGACCACTCTTTCAAGCTCGCGGCAGGCGACCGCGGTTCAAGCACTGAAGCCACGCCTCCACGGAGGCATTTGAGCGGTGTCCTTCGGGATGCTGCCGTCATGCGATGTTGGAGCCTAGGCTCACGCATCCTACAGCACGCGCCGGACGAACGCGATTACGCTCAAGTCAAGTCCCAGTGGGACAGCGGCTACTACGGCCGCACAACAGGAGGTGCAAGGCCCCTGTCCTGTATCTGCCGACATCGTAGGTGGCGAGTACGAACCACCTGACCTCGCTTGAGGTCGCGCTTTGCACCAAGTTTCAGACTGTCCCACCAGACTCTGGTCCAGAGAGCCCCCTCCCTAGTGATGCTTTGCACAGGTGAGGCCCCCGGTCTTTGTAGTCGTTAGCGATCGTATTAGCTAAGTGACAACAATGAACCTCAATTCAAAACAAACAAAAACAAATGAGCTAATGAACAGTGGATGGCGATGGCGGAGCTAGCTCCCCGACAGGATGATTGGCGGTCTGCCACCCGCCAAACCGATGCAAAATTAGTAACTCTGTGCTAAATAGGCCATGCCCAGATCGGTTTTGGGCTGTTTCTTACCAAATACCTGCTTCAATCCGCGTCAACACCAGTTGGTGACTATTCGGGTAAATTTAATTAGTAGTATACCGAAATGAGAGCCATTTTTGGTGAAAGGCTCAATGTTACATTTACAGACAAACCTCTCGATATCAATAGCGCCGGGTACCCACTTTTTATTTGTTACTCAGAGGTATTGTTACTGAGAGTTGTGTGATACAATAGCTTTTCAACTGACTGCCGGAGCTCATTTTCGCGATGACGTCCCCACCCAAGTGCCCCGGTCCCGTGTCACGCTCACAAATGCCCAGCGGTTGCAGATATGCCATCGCCGCAAGGAAAACCCGTCGATTACGCAGACGGAGCTATCCGATTAGACTATAATGTGCTCAAGCTTCCACGCCGACCTGCAAGCAACTCTAAGCCAGATTCTCAAACAAAAGAAGCATCTCGAATCAGTTCCAGCTGAGGTGCTTGCTACGAAGAGCCGCCGCCAAGTGCGCTTTCCAGAACTGGATTATGTGCTGGGTCACACCCTGACGCTGGGGCCGGGAGGTCAGTGGATCGATCCCCACCGTGGGGCGAATTTGCGCAAAGGCCGGAGAGGGGAATAACCATTAGTATATTGGTCTTGCTTCTCAAAATGGTTAGCTTCCATAGTCTAGCACCTCTAAATATCAATATTTGGGCTCCTCATATTATTGAGAGGATAGAGGTCAGCATTTACTTAGATTTGTATGTGGGGCCCTTGTGTCCGCCCACATTTTATCGGTGTTAGGGATGTATTACTGATTGGGATATCGATCTCGAGAGGTTTGTCTGTATTTTAAAATAATACTGCCTCACAAAGTATTTGTTGTCCCTAGGTTGAGTGTATGTATCGTCTCGTCAGAAAAAAAAGTTAGGATCAGGACAGGATGGTGTACTTGGTGTGCGCCACCCCGCAAAAAATCCATCGCTGTCTTACACATTTCTCTAAAGTACGATCTTCCTGGTGCTGCAACAATCACACCGACCCCGGAGCGGACGTGTAGCAGCAGCCTCGGCCATGGGCAACGCGCTCGGCACGAAGAAGACGCTGAAGGAGCAGCTGCGCGAGAACAAGCGCGAGATCAACCGCGCGGTGCGGCAGCTGGACCGCGAGCGCACCAACCTGCAGATGCAGGAGAAGAAGCTCATCATCGAGATCAAGAAGATGGCCAAGCAGGGCCAGATCGCCAGCGTCAAGATCATGGCCAAGGACCTCGTGCGCACACGCCAGCACATCACCAAGTTCTACACCATGCGCTCGCAGCTGCAGGCGGTCTCGCTGCGTCTGGAGACGGCCAAGTCGGCGGAGGCCATGACGTCGGCGCTGCAGGGCACCACCACGGCCATGAAGGCCATGGCGTCCACCATGAACCTCCCGCGGCTCAACCAAATCATGATGGAGTACACGAAGGAGAGTGAGAAGATGGAGATGACCCAGGAGATGCTGGGCGACACCATCGACGACGTCATGGACGCCGACCAGGACGAGGAGGAGGAGGACAAGATCGTCGGACAGGTGCTGGACGAGATCGGCATCGACATGACGGGAGCGGTGCCCGAGGCTCCCACGGCCCATGCAGCACCTGCTGCAGCCGCAGCACAAGCGGCTCCGGCGGCGGTGTTGCCGCCTGCCGCCCCCGTGGCAGCCGGAGGAGGCGACTCGACGGATTCAGCCATCAGCGACCTCGAAGCGCGGCTGAACAACCTGCGACGGTCGTGAGAGCGGTGCGGCTTTAGCTTATTCACGTACGAGATGTAGCTGTAGAATCCTGGGTTTGGCAGGAAGAGAGACGCGCTGGTGACGTTTGTGCCCGTACTGCGAGTAAAAGGAGACACGCTGTTCACTTCAAGATGGCTGACGAGCCATTAGTTGGTGGGGAAAGAGAGAAAGCTACTCCAGACTACAACACTCACTAATTAACGCTCTTGTATGCATGAAAGAGATGGGCCGATCAAACAGACCCTCGTTATCTACCCGCACACGCCGGGCCTGTGCGTGCCGCGGCACCAGCTCAGCCGCTCACGCCGATCTCGGGGATGATGAGCAGCGACTTGGGGATGAGGCAGAAGTGCAGCGCGAAGTAGACGAAGCGATGGCATAAATACGATTTGTCCTCGAACTCCTTGAACACCTCGGGGTGGTGGAAGTACGTGTGCGAGAAGATGCGGTACAGCCGGCGCGAGACCGACTGGAAGTACTGCGTGGCGTTGGAGCTGATGCTCACGCGCGACGGGAAGACGCGGCTGCTGGTGAGCAGCGTGTTGACGTTGTCCATCGTGTGCACGATGTACTCGAAGGCGCAGCACTCCTTGGGCGCCTTGTGGGCGGCGCAGAGGAAGACCCAGTCGTCCGTGGCCTTCATGACGGGGCACGACTCGCGCGTGCAGCTGCCGTCCAGCCGCGCTACCAGCACGTTCAGCTCCTTCATCACCTGGCGCAGGTGCTCGTACTGCCACAGGTACGTGTCTTGGTCGTCGGGCACGTCGTAGATCTGCGCGAGCGCCGTGGGGTCGGCGCGGATCTGGCGCTGGATCAGCTGCTCCACCTCGAAGGCGCCGCCGACGTCTGCGCCGCGCGCACCCGCGGTCTCCTCCCAGCCGAAGAACTCGTCGTTGCGGCTGCCCGGCAGGTTCTTGCCCGCCACGAGCGTCGTCATCTCGGGCCAGCGGGCGGTTGTCGTTTGGCTGCTTCGCGGTGGGAACGGGCCGGCTGCACACCAAGTGCACACCAATATGGTGTGACGTACCGGTTGCACACCAATTGCACACCAATATGGTGGTTTGCGCCACACCAACTCCCCCCCCTCTATTTCGGAGCGAGAAGGAGCCAAACGAGGCTTCGACCGCAGCTCATGGACCGGCGGCGCGCGGGCGACTCGGCCGGCCGGCGCCGACGCAGCCGCAGCCGCAGCTTCAGCCCCGTGTCCTCGCGTCTGCGCCGCCAGCAGCGCCGCCACCGCCCGGCGCGGCCGCCCCCGGAGCCGCGACGCCGACGCCGCACCGCGAAGGACGTCGAGCACGACGCGAACGGCAGCCGCAGCCGCTCGCGGCGGAGAGCTGCAGGTGCGTGCCGCCATTTTGGGTCCCGCTGTTCGTCATTTTGGGTCCCTCTGTCCGCCGTTTTGGGCTAACGTTTGGGTTTCTCTGTGTGTCTCTCCCCCTCCCTACTCGCCAGACTCGCGCGCGCCCAGGTCCAGGTCCCGCAGGAGGAGGCACTCGGGCACCCGCTCGCGCACGGGGTCCAGCCGCCACCGCCGTCGGTGCGTGCACGCGACCGGAACCTGCTGCAGGCTTGTTGCTGACGTGTTGCTGCTCGTGCAGATACAGCGGACGCAAGGCGCGCTCCTCCAGGTCCAGCAGCCACGCGCGCGGCCGCCGCTCATCGCGCGGCAAGAACAAGCAGCGACACTCGCGGCGGCGCGACTCGTACCACGACCGGGAGCCGCTGCCGCCCCCGCCGCCCGCCCAGAAAGACGGCAGCGAGGACAGCGTGGCCCACGACGACACCGTGGGCAGCTTCGCCGGCAAGCCGGGCGAGTACATCGCCAACCGGTACAAGATCATCCGCGAGGCGGGGCTCGGCACGTTCGGCCGTGTGCTCGAGTGCCTGGACAAGCAGCGCAATATCGTGGTGGCGATCAAGGTTGTCCGCAAGGTCGACAAGTACACGGAGTCGGCCAAGATCGAGGCGGCGATTCTGCAGGATGTGAACGACAAGGACAAGAACAACGAGTCGCTCTGCGTGCGCATGTTCAAGTGGTTTGAGTATAAGGGCCACGTATGCATGGTCTTCGAGCGGCTCGGCTGCTCACTGTACGACTATCTCAAGAACCACGACTACAAGCCGTTCCCGCTGCATTGCATACGCGCGTATGCCTGGCAGCTCTTGACGGCGTTGGAGTTTATTCACAGCATCCGGCTCATACACACAGATCTCAAGCCCGAGAACATTCTGTTGGTGGATGACGAAGAGGAGAGGCTATCGTGTGATTCTTCTTCGCCATCGTCAGCGTCTTCCTACGGCTCGCCTAATGGATCTTCCGGACGCGAACAGTGGTCTAACGGGCGACAGTGGAAGAAGCGCGAGCGCGGTATGTCTGATGCTGATAGCGGGCGGCTGTCGCTGCGTCCACCAGCAAACAACGCGGTAAAGCTCATTGATTTTGGCGGCGCCACGTACGAAGACGAGTCCAAGAGCTCCATTATCAATACTCGTCAGTACCGTTCACCAGAGGTAATTCTTGGCCTCGGCTGGAGTTACCCGTCAGACATTTGGTCAGCTGGATGCATCATCGCCGAGTTGTACTTGGGTGAGTTGCTGTTTGCGACCCACGAGAACATGGAACATCTCGCCCTCATTGAACGCTGCATCGGTCCTCTACCTGTCAAAATGGCGTCTCAAGCATCGAAGCATTCGGCCTCTGCCAAGTTTTTCAGTCGCGGGCGACTAAACTGGCCTGCTGGTTCATCGAGCGAAGAAAGTGTAGACCACGTACGGAGGATGCGCTTGCTCGCCGACCTAATTTCACCAGAAGACGCCCAGAGTGGCCTGCTTGAGCTGCTGCAGCTCATGCTGGTGCTGAACCCCGAGAACCGGGTGACAGCCAAGGAGGCCCTCAACACTCCATTCTTTGACGGGTTTTCGTACCGCAACATTGTGCGAACCGGTCACAGTGATGGATCGTGGGGTGGTCACTGAAGAAGTAATAGCAAGTAGATCCGAGCCGGGAGGTGGGGGAGGGGTAGGCACGAGGGAGGGGTAGGCACGAGAGCAAAGGACCGAGCCGATAGGAATCAGCATGGTATGTTTTTCTCGATTTTCATTGTGTTTCGATCTCAAATCAACTTCCATTTTCGTGTATGTACAAGCTGAAACCGACGTTTAACACTGTGCTGGCGGTAGTTTTTAATGGCATTCGTTCGCGACTGGAATGCTCAAAATGGGGTTTATTGAGCCGTTGCAACAAGGAACCTGTTTAGCTTACGACAAAAATGATGTGGCGCTCCCAATGACGCAGACGTGCAAGCAGACAAAAGCCAACTCACGCGACTGAATGGACTTGCAAAACGCGTTATTTACAGCTGCACTTGCGGTGCCCCATTCGAGTCTGTGTTCTCGTCAAAGGTAAGCACCACGTGGCTACCTCCCTCGTGGCGCACACAGGAGTCCTGGAACTCCATGTTAGTCTCGCTATTCGAATAAAAGTTGCTCACACGAGCGTTGCAGCGCGAGCTAGCGAACGGGGACGTTGACCTAACAGACGAGTTGCTCGCTCCGAGATCAACGCTGCCTACGGTGCTCTGGGAACCCATAACCGCCAACTTGTCTGCGGTCTGGGGCGAGTCTTCCGGAACTGTCGTAAGCGTTCGGTTTTCGGGTGTGAAGTCAATGCCGCCGGTGTATTCGCAGTCCGAGTTCGGGCGAGTGCTGTCGTCACCGGTGTTCGACTTCTTCTTGTAGGTCACCGCCATTACAATGGCACCGACGCAGGCGAGGGCTCCGAGACCAGCCGGAAGAATCGTGCTCGTGCGGTTCGACGACGAGTTGCCAGCGCTGATTCCTGCGTTTGCGTCGTTGAACGTGTCAACAGTGGAAGTGGTAGACTTGGATGCTGAAGCCGCCGCGGTCTGCGTAGCCGTTTGCGTCGCCTTGCTGCGGATCGACGGAGCATCCGCTGTCTCCGGTGTGCCGATCGTCTGCTGCTCACCGCTGCCAGACGCCGATGCAGAATAAGTCGGCGGCGCCGTCGCGGGCGGGGCCGTCGTGGCGGGGGCTTCCCACACCGGAGCCTCGGTGACCGGCGCTGCAGTAGGCGTGACGAACGTCGGCGCCGCGTTGCCCGTGGTCGTGTCCACCGTGGTTGGGGCGTCACCGCGAGTGGTGATGAGGGAGTCCGCAGCAGGCGAAAGCGTCAAATTCGCGAGTGTCATGTCCGCGCGTGCACCTGCACAGATCATACAGCAAATGCCCATTCATTAGAGCAGCTCCGTTTGTGTAGTCAAGGCGACAAGGGCACATACCTGCCGCGATGGCCACCGCCACAGCTGCGGCCAGCAGCAGCTTGTGAGCGGAGCCCATGGACACTAAATGTTCCTGTCCTCCTTGGCGGGAAGGCAAACCGTGTCGGCGTTACTGGGGGGCGCTGCCGACCTGTACTCGTCTGACCCAAGTTTGAGAATGAGCGCCGCTTCGCCAGCCGCCTGCTCTGCATGTATTGTACCACCTGTAGTCAATGGCGAGCACACGAATGCGGGAAGGCCAGGCCATGTGTCTCTGCCGTTGGCATGAGACTCGGTGTCCAGCGCACATGTAGCAGTGCCGCAGAACCAGCTGCGGCCCGAGTACTAACCCGATGTTTCCGATTATCCAAGTCAAGACCATAACTTTGCAAGTCCGCGGAAGATAAGTCCGGACGCTGTTCGAGCCTCCCCCCCTGCGCTTATGCCGGTAAGACGGTGGACGTTGCACGCGGCGTGGAGCCACAGCGGCTGGCGGCAAGCCAGACTGCAGTCACTCCGCTGTAACGAGCAAGGCGAGGACGCATCGCACCTCGACGCGCTTTGCCCTCAAGTAGCCGGACACGTGACGTCAAGCTTATCAGCGCTCGATCTCCGGCAACGTGCATGCGGTTCCTGCATCAATTGTGACGAGAATGATGTCTCGAAGGTCTTGACGGCGTCGGCGCCCAGGAATCACCTCGGTGCGACCGGCATGCGTGCGGCACCAGCTGCAGACATTGTAAGGTTGGCACGGCTAACGCCCAGATGCCGTGACACGTTGGTTGAAGCGGCGGACAGCGAGAGGCCCGATTTCTTTCGAGCGACACGTATTGGCACACTGCGCGAATCGGAAAAGCCCGGGTGGCGTGCTCCCAGCCGGCAGCACAGACAGCGGGTGAACTGCGTGTGCACCGATGGAATATGCTTGTTAGAGTTGGGGTGTCCTGGTCTCGACCCAACCGGAGCAACAAGGTGGCAATCCTCGCTCCATGCGTCTTGGGTGCCCGCCCACCTTCCCCACCGCAAAGCGAAGTCGACGCAACCCCTCGAAGCTGTCAAGCTGCACGACGCTGTAACACTGGCTATAGCTTGCCTGTCGTCGTCTGCATGGGCACTCGTGCAACGTCGACGTGCCCACGTTCACTTGCCACGCTGGCCTTTCCACCAGTGAACAGTTACTTGATGCTCTGCGCTACGTTGACTTCCGTCCTGCTCAACACTTCGGCAGCCTCGCAATCACAGAATGTGTAGGTTCACGCACCAAATGCCGCTGCCCGTGCTGGCTCTGACGACGATCTCCACTCGCGGCATTCCTCGACTCCTCGAAGAAAGTGGCGACGACAGCGCGGATGAAACTGCGAGAAATAAATCCTCGGGGGTCCCGCGTGAATAAGACGCAACGATCACCTCGATAACGCCTCATCTTCAGTATTAATTCATGCCGTGAAGTCTCAACTTCAGGACATGCCGTGAAGTTTGGTGTGCCGCACACCACGTCGATTACCGGAATCAGTAACGGCCACGCACTTGGAGGGGAGACCGAGCAGAGGATCAGACGAGCTGGGGGCTATGGCGGACCAGCAGCAGCAGCAGCAGGAGCCGAGCGACGACGGCGGCCGCGTGCTGAGCATCCAGTCGCACGTGGTGCAGGGCTACGTGGGCAACAAGAGCGCCGTGTTCCCGCTGCAGCTCCTGGGCATGGACGTGGACCCCATCAACAGCGTGCAGTTCTCCAACCACACGGGATACGCCAAGTTCACGGGCCGCCGCCTCACGGGCGACGAGCTGCACGAGCTGCTGGACGGCATGGAGACCAACGACCTGCTGCGGGACGCACACACGCACCTGCTCACGGGCTACATCGGCTCCATCTCGCTGCTGGACGCCATCGTGCGTGTGTACGAGCGGCTCCGGGCCGCGCAGACCCACCCCGAGCGTCTGGTGTACGTGTGCGACCCTGTGATGGGCGATCTGGGCAAGCTCTACGTGCCTATGGAACTGGGTACGTTGCAGCAGAGGCGAGGAGCTGACTGTGAGTAGAACGGGGTGGGGCTGACTTGGGATCTCTTCATATATTGACGTTGCAGTGGACTTGTACCGATCCAAGGTGCTGCCGATTTGCGACGTCCTAACGCCGAACCAATACGAGTGTGAGCTCCTGGCGGAGATGGAGCTGCGCACCGTCAAGGATGCCATGCGCGCGTGCAAGAAGCTGCACACACTGGGACCCAAGGTCGTGGTGATCAGCAGCTTCCAGGAAGCCGCTGAGGGAGAGACGCCCAACGAGTTGATCGTTATTGGCAGCAAGGTCGTTGCTAGTGGCATCAATGGAGGCGAGCCTCGATGCGAGCAGTACGAGGTGCGTTTCCCCTGGATCGACAGCTACTACACTGGAACGGGCGACCTGTTTGCGGCGCTGCTGCTCGCTTGGCTCTATCGCTTCCCGAACGATTTCAAGCGCGCGCTGGAAAATGTCATCTCGACCATCCAGGACGTGCTTCGTATCACCCTGAAGCTTGGTGGAAAGGACTGCGACCTGAAGCTCATCCAGAGTCGTCATGTGATTGCCAATCCCATAGTCCGGTACTTTGCTAAACCACTATCGGTTCCCGTGCTGTACGTGCTTGTGGACTTCGACATCCTACTTGGAACGACTACCGGTAGTGAGGGCAAGGTTGACGATATCCCGGCAGATGTTGTTATTAAGCGCCGTGAGCTCCTTGAAACACTAGTGCTTCTCGTGGGCCAAAAAAACGTTCGTATCGCCACCAGCTACTCAGTACCGTCGACAGAGGCACTGCTTGAGCAAGTTTCGAAGAATGGCGTCGCATTCAAAGCTGTTTCTTGGGCGGATATGACTAAGGCACTTCCTGCGGATGGCCGAATTGAAACGCGCAACTGTGAAACACTGGTCGTGTCTGAGTCGGTTTCTCTGGCGGAGCAAGCTTCTCGCGCCCTGTATCAGGTGCTGCCTTCAAGTGTGTCGGACGAAGCAGTGACGAGCTATATCAAGGAGCACAACACACAGTGTCTGCTTGCCTAATTACTGCAAGACCCGATGCTTACCTGCTGCTAGATGAGCAATAGATAGAGCTTCTTTATTTCGGCTTTCATTTGCTAGTGCAGGATGGCTGAACTAATCGCACTTCCAATCGCACGTGTGCGCAACATGTTAAAATGAGGATACATAACATATCGTCAAACGACATGTCACCAAGTTTCGTTTGTTTCGGACACAGGTCCCAAAATCATGGATGCGCCGTCACCCGAGCTGCAATCGTTGCATGCGTCGATGCCAGCGCCCGCGTCCATCGGTCTAATGCGTCGTACATCTTGCTAGCATCACGTGCCCTAATTTACATTAGAACAAGAGAGAATACGGTGAGCAAAGGTACCCAGCCAAACACGTGATGGTCACAAGAGATTACGTACTTTTGCCGCGTTTGCAACACGAGTAGGCCCCGACTTTGATCGATCTTGGCGTCCAACTCGAGATTTTGAATCAGAGCCACAGCGATATCTTCAACGTCTTCCGCGGTAATGTTCATGCTTTTCGACAGACTCGCGATACGAATTGATTGATATGGGCGCACAAGATTCTTCATCACTTGGCAACGAATGTTGCGCAGTAGCGGGTTCAGATACCGCTTCATAATAGGATCACTCAGCAGCTTGTACTTCGGGTTTTTCAGGATTTTTTCGAACTGGACGATATCATTAGTCTCGTAGGCACCGCGCAGCAGCAGCATCGCGCCAATCTCTTCCACATCCTGATACACCTTTGCCTCTCGTGAATCAAACGGATTGATATCTGAACTCGCCAACATGTTGGCCAGAACGACATACTTGAGGCACTGCGTCGCACGCGAGTTGCCTGCCTCCTGGTAGTTGCGGAAGCTCTCGAAGAACTCGTTGTAGGCCAGCATCCACTCTTTCTCCTCCAAATACATTTTGCCACCCTCCTCGCGGATAACACTGCAATACATAGTCCATCAGTCGCGAATTCGTAGCAGTGCACCTTAGCAGAACGCACCCCATGATTCGCGGATCAGCAACGGCAGCGTCCAAGTCCAAAGTCTTCGGGTAGATAACGCGCATCTTGGCGCTGTTTTTTGTGGCGACACACAACTGCCAAGTAAAGTAACACAACAACAGCAAGTGAAGTGAGCTCCCGTCCACGGTCTTGCCACCCTCTCGGTCGCTTCCATTACCTGAATCTCCAGCGCGTAAACGTCCAGTAGCGACGTGGCCTTCGAGTGGTCCTGCACGCCGTCGGGTGTCTGGCAGTACTCGTAGAGCTGGTTGAGCAGCTTCTGCAGCTGGTCGAACTCGTGCATGTCCAGGTAGAGCTTGCCGAGCTTGACGTTCATGCTGAACCAGAGGCGGTCGTTGTTGACGTCCTTGAGCTTGTCGAGTGTGAGCTCGTACATCTTGGACGTGTACTTGGCGCTGTCCTTCTCCCCGTCCTTGCCCGTGGCGGCCGACACCACGTCCAGGATGGACGAGATGGAGTCCGTGCTCTCGTTGCGCGTGACGAACGCCAGGTGCTCCAGCATGAGCTCGTAGTGGCGCAGCATGTCCCCCCACTGGCGGCGGCTCACGCAGATCTTGACCACGTGCTCCAGCGCCTGGAAGCTCCACTTGCGCTCCTCCAGCGGGGCGGCCTCGCGCTCCAGCGCCACCACGCGCTGGAAGTACTCGAGCGCCTGCGTCAGGTCGCCGCGCTGGCGGAAGTCCTCGGCCTCGTAGAACGTGTTCTCCAGCGTGATCTGCGCCTCGCGCGCGGCGCTGCGCTGCTGCGCGGCCGCGTCGTCCTCCCCGTCGGCCGCCGGTCCCTGCTCGTCGCTGTCGAACTGCTCGTCGCTGTCGTACTCGTACTCGTACTCCTCCGAGTCCGACATGGCTGCGTGCTTGGCGATGGATACGGAGAATTAGACAAAACAGGCTGTCGTTCATGTCGTTCTGGAAGGGCTAGTTTTGAACGGTATTGGATCTAACTATAATTGTTGCGGGGGGGGGGTTGGATGATCTAGTTTTGATGATAAAGGACCCAGTTTTAGAGCTCGAAGCTATTAAGACATGAATGCTGCGGCTAGGTTTCGGTATCCTATTCGTCAGGTTATTTAAGTCGCGGTCGTTAGTTGTCAAGAAGCGTCAAGGCGGCGATGCTGGAGCAGCTGAAGGCCAAGTCGACGCAGGCGGCGGCGCTGGCGCTGGACACGGCCGGATCGCTCAAGGACGTGGCGCAGAAGTCCACGATCGCCAGCTCGCTCAAGGATGCGACGCAGAAAGGATCGGCCGCGCTGCAGGCGAAGGCCGGCGCGCTCAACATCAAGGTGCCGGCCGTGGTGAAGGGCTCGGGCTCGTCTTCGTCGCTCTCGAGCGGCGCCGACACGGCCAATGAGAGCGACCTGGAGGCGGGCAAGTCGCCCGGCAACGCCAACCAGGAGAAGGAGGGCCTGCTGAACGAGCTGGGGCAGGAGTGCGGCCTCACCAAGCGCCAGCGACTCTACGGAGCCATCGGCTGCTACCTGTTCGGCGCGCTCTGCGGCTTCCTCTCGACGCTCATGATGTGGGGAGGCCCCAAGCACCTCAAACAGTTCGCCTTCTTCTACACGCTGGGCAGTCTCTGCAGCATCGGCAGTTCGCTCTTCCTGATTGGACCCATGAGGCAGCTTAAAGTCATGTGCATGCCCGTGCGGCGCGTGGCTTGCTGCATCTGGATGGGCGCTATGGTCACAACGCTCATCATTGCCTTTGGGTTCCCCAAGGCGGGACCGCTCGTACTGCTGCTTGTGATTATCCAGTACGCAGCGATGCTGTGGTACGGCGCGTCGTTCATCCCGTACGGACGAGCTATTCTACGGAAGGGCTGCTCGAAGGCAGCAAGCTACGCCGCTAGCTAACAGAACGGGCAAGTACTCTCGCGAAAGCTTATTTTAATATATAGTGCATGCTGGACGGAGGTCTTACCGGTAGTTGATTGGAGAAGAAGATCCCCACTTGGTACATCCCGGCGTGTTTGACCAGACCACCGCACATGCACAGTCCTCAAGGCTATGGGTACTCATCTGGTTCAAAGTACCCAATTATTGATGTTTATAAGGGTGCTACCGGCTACACCTGTTGTCTCTTTGCCTTAAGTATTTTTCGGAGCTTGAATCATTAATCGCAAAATACGTCTCGAGCGGTAAAACCAGAAATACCCACGAACATCCTTCCTGAGACTAGCATGCTTGAGGCCGAAGCTATTATTTCTCAGTTGGCCTCGCCGGATTTGGCGTGCTGGTGAAATCAACCCGAGCCCGAATCTGTAATGTGAGCACCTGGTTCTCGAAGCTTGTCCCATGGGCCCTCACGCCATGTGCTGCTTTTTTTGTCTTCGCAGACCAAAAGCCAACCAGCCAGCTCACCTGCTGGCACTCGATGCCTTCTTGTTTGAAAAAGGCGCGCAACTAACTTTCCATACCGCTCTGAATTCAGCCGTAATGCGCCGCCTCGCGAGCGCTAGCGAAATGGCATCTCCGTTCGAGCTTCATCTTCTCGACATCTATGCAGGTCGTGCACCGGATGGCCTCGCGTTCTTCGAAGGGCATGGCTACTTTGACGTCAGCGACAACGCCAACACCGTTCAAATGTTTCGTGCAAACGTCGGCCTGGACGAGTTTTGGGATGGCCGCGAAGACCTCGATACCTTCGACCCCATTCAACGAGCAACGGTGTATCCGTTCGGGGCGCAAAGCAAAGTCCCAAGTAGTCGAATGCGCAGTGAGATGCATCGGACCGATTCCGGACGATTCACACTACTGGATGAAGACGGCAATCCCGTAACGGAGGATGATTTGCTGGAGATGGAGCGAGAAGACCGACTGAAAGTAAAAAGCCTTGAGCTTGATGACGACGATGTAGCCGAGCTCGAAAAAGAACTGGTCTGTATGAATCAGGCGATTGAGGTAATCCGGGTGGAGAAGTATCGCTTCCAGCGGGTTCTCTACCGAGCGCTGTATCAAGAAAACCATGACGGAACTTCGGCTCCAGAGGAGGAGTACAATGGCCCCGAGATCATAAACCTCCCACCCATTCCACCCCCTGTGGTGCTTTTAGATCTGCCACCTTACAGCGGCAACTTATTTGTGCTTCGCGAGTCAATCGCGCTGTTGCGCCGTAGTTGGAGCAAGCGCTGGTGCACACTAGATTTTCAGGGTTTTGTCGTGCGAATATACAAGCGCAGCTACTGGAGGAGCCCGCGCGGCGAGTTGGATCTGCGCTCAGCCACGAAAGTCGAGATGATGGGCCACGGAGGCTTTCGCATTGAGTTCCGGAGCGGGAACATGGTGCTACTGAGGTCACGAAACGAGCAAGACGCAGCGAGTTGGGTGCAGCTTCTACGCTTCGCCACTCAGGTGATGCGCGGTAAAGCACTGCGCGGGTCAGAGGTCTCCCGACTGACCTACGGCTAGGCAGGGGGTGGCAGTAGATTTTTGTTTTGCTAGACTTCCATTAAGGGACCCGCACTAGTGTTCAAAGACTTAAAATTGTTGCTAACCCTCCATTGCCAGCCATGGTGCCACTTAGACCACAAAAGTATATTCGCCTCCCAGACGCTATCCATAGAGAGTTACAGACCATTTGTTGCTCGGCGGAGGCGCGGAAGGCGGCCATATTGTGGCTGCACTGCAGCCGCTGCAGCCCTCAACATGAATGCTGGTCATTTCGATGATACGCAACTGAAGCGAGTCTAAGTTGCCAATAGCACGCCTTTGTCCCTTTGGGGCAACTTCTAACGCCTTATGGCGCAGGTCTTGTGTGGCACACCGCAAGTGAAGCCATCGAAGAGCTGATTTTTTTCCGTTTCAATCATTTCCAGATTTGAGCCCGAGAGCTCAGTGGCCAAGAAGAGCGCGCAAGTGAGACGATGATGGACCAGCTGAAGGAGCAGAGCAAGAAGGCCAGCGACAAGCTGGAGGACTTCGCCAAGAAGACGCAGCAGGACCTGGAGAAGACCAGCAAGAAGGCGCAGGCGAGCATCGAGAAGGCCACCAAGCAGGCCAAGCAGAGCATCAACAAGGTCACCAAGCAGGGCCAGGAGGCCTCGGAGAGCGCCAGCAGCGCCAGCGGCCTACTGGACTCGGCCAAGGAGGCCTTCCACATCGACATCAACGAGGACAAGAAGGACAAGAAGAAGGCCAAGCCGCGCCGTAAGGACTCGAGCGACTCGGACACAGACGAGGAGGACGGACTGCTGGACGACATCGGAGACGAGTTCGACCAGCTCACGCTAAATCAGCGCGCGCTGGGTGCTGTGGGCTGCTACGTGCTTAGCGGCTTGTTCGCCTTCGCGGCCACGGTGATCCTGTTCACGGGTGTGCACCACGTGCGGTTCTACGCGCTGTTCTACTCGCTGAGCAACATCGCCACCTTCTCCAGCCTCATTTTCATTATGGGTCAAAACCGGCTACAAAAGCGCATGCTCTCGCGCAAGCGCAGTTTGACTGGTCGCGCCTGGATGGGCTCGTTGGCACTCACGGTCATTGTGGCTTTCCTCTGGCCCTCGCACTGGTTCATCGTCATCATCCTGCTGCTCGTGCAGTTTAGCAGCATGATCTGGTACAGCCTGTCGTATATCCCTTTCGGCCGGAAGTTCATCCACAAGTACATGGCCAAGCGAGTTATCCTGGTGGATGCCATGGACGGCAAGATTGATGGCAAGTAAGTCTGCATCTGTGAGCTCGTATTTGCTCTTGCAGGCTTTCTCTCCCTTATCTTCTTCACCTTTTTATTGTGAGTGACCTACCTAGTACGCGTGCCCCGTAGCAGGAGCAACACATTACCCGGCAATACCAAGTTATCAAAACACTTTTGAGTACCACGTAGTACGTAGTAGTAGTACTACTAGTACTAGTAGTATTTGATTCCAACTACGGCTTGGAACGATCTTCTAGCCATGCCACAAAGTCGCGCACCACAGCATCACGAATGCGTGGAGGCTCACTAGCTAGGTCATGGTGACCTCCTTCGTACGTCATGAAAGTTTTGTCGGTACTTCGCGTCTTGAGGTGGAGCGCCGCCGAGCCGGTGACACTGCAAGCTTGGTCTGCAGTACCATGTTGCAGCAGGTACGGGGTCTCGATCAGCTGCAGCTTATCCTGAATACTCGTGATACCTTCCAGGAGAGCCAGGCCAGTGCCAACACGCATCTTGCCAGGGTAATACAGCGGGTCAGCATGCTTCTCAGCGTCAATCACCGCCGCCACTTCTGGAGAGCTGTTCTTGCCATTGTTAGCTTTTACGAGCGGCAGCTTGGGCATGTACTCCTGCAACAGTCGGCCGATGGCCTCCATCAAGTGCGACGGCCTCGACGCCTTGTGAATCTCCGTCGCCGGGCACAAAATGACGGCACCATCCACGAGCTTCGACCCACCCTTGCTCAGCGCGTGGAGGATCATCAGTCCGCCGAGCGACCTGCCCCACCAAATACCATCAGCAACACACATCAGTCTTTAGACAGGAACATCACCTTCAACTCTAACGCGACGTACGCGCCGAGCAGGAAGACCTTCTTCCCCGGGTACTTGGCCTTGACCAAGTCGACGAAGGCCACGGCGTCGTCCACCAGCATGTCGACGCTGGAGAAGTAGCCGTGGCGGCCGTCGCTGCGCCCCATGCCCTCATGGTCCATGCCCGCCACCAGGAAGCCGTGCTGCAGCACCTCCACCATGAACTTGTTGTTGCGCGCACTGTGCGAGTTGACACCGTGCAGCACGACCACAACCGCGCGTGCGTCCTTGGCGCTGTCCAGGTGCCTGGGCAGCCAGAAGCGGTAGAACAGGCGCACGAGCTGCTCGTTGGGCCGCGGGCGCTCCAGCAGTCCGGACTCCTCGCTGCCGGCGTGCACGTGCGCGAGAAGGAATTCCTGGTGCGACGCCGCGTGCGGAGCCCCTCGCCGCGCGTTTTGCCGGTCGATGCCAGGCCCGAACAGCGTCAGCAGCGCGGCCACGCAGGCGGACAGCGCGCCCAGGAGCCCCACGAGCGCGAGCAGCGCGGCGCTGGCGGTCCACATTGACAGGAAATCAGGCTGAAGTTAGGATGTGGTACCTTGTACCAGGAATGTTAGGGCTTTGAAAATCGAAAATTATACTGGGAGATAGCTACATGTATCGGGGAGCCCACGAGGGATTACCGTAAAACTCGACTTGTATCCGAAAGCTAAATGCCCTTCCACTAAACCCTCCTAAATATGATATGCCTATCATTTGATGGTGAAGCAGATGTTGGTCACTTTTAGCAGTAAATTTCTCCGAATTAGCCAAAACAGACAGCGGCGTTGAACTCGGGACGGGGGGTACCTCTACAACCCTCCCAGCGCGCAGGAGGAATTTAGCGAAGTCCCATTTGTAAGAATAACCACAATGCGCATGTGCGCACACGCACGCGTAGAACTAACTGTCTATTCAGCTATAGCCAAGTTCATGTCAACTACGTCGTCCCTATCAGAAACTTCTCCGACAGCAATATCAAGCAGGTCCATTGACTCTAGCTTGTTTGCTAACTCCGTGAAGGCCTGCTCATCATCTTCGCTAAGAGGACTTGGCTCGAGAATACCGATGAATCCATTTGCCACAGTAGCGGCTGATAACTCACTCCACGAGTCAGCTACCCACCGCACAACGTCACCTCGTTTTGGAGGCTTGATGTCTTCGCGTTGGATTTCCTGCCTCGCTACCTGCTCTTGTAGGCGTCGCAGCCACCGTAGACGAAGTCGTTGCTTTAAGGGCGCGTTCCAGGCCACATCTACCGGCTGACAGACACTTGTGTGGCCGCCAGGTACCTCGAGAAGATGGACACGGGGCTGAGCAGCATGGGCTTTGACCTCCGGGGTCCAGTGAGCTGAAAATTCGTCCCAGAGAAGTAGGAGCGGGCGCTTAGGCTCTGGACGATGCTTGAAGTGGTAATCTAGCCACATTATCGAGAGGTCCGACGTCCACCACCTCGTGCTGCTCCCATGGATCTGAGCGCCATGCAGTTCTTGATCTCCTTCCAGAGTGTCTTATCAAATCCGTGTCGCAGCCGCAGATTCTCCTCCGCCCTCTTCTTCACCGTTGACTTCCCTGTTTTAATGACGAAAAACGGCGTGAATTTTTTTTTCCGTAGGACGAGCCAAGCAGCATGCAAGTCATTCTGTCCCTGTCCTTGCCACCCGATCGAACCCAGACCGCGCGTGCTCCTCGCGCATTAAGCGTTTGCTTGGGGACATATTCAAAGAATATAGGAGTCTGGTCGGCGTTATACACCTCCTGAATGTCGAGCTTGTGCATAGTTTCTTTCGTTGTCTTGTTGAGTTGAGGTGTTGGAATTCGACCGGGCGCAAAAAGCTCCGCGCCGAGGTCTAACGGTGTTGAGCCTTCGGGTGAAATGCCATCAGACCTCCTGATTGGCCCGGATGGACAAGATTCACATTTACCGCGTTTGAGTGACAGGTGCTCAGAGAGCTCAGTTGGTCCTAAAACAAAACCGACTGAGCGCTCGGAGTAGTCAATATTGCGAGGGGTGCTTTAAACACTCGGATTAGTGGCGGGTACATTATTAGTAGTTAGCCCGAGTCGTCGGTCGCGTGATTAGCCGAAGGCTCTGTTCACACTTGATATTTGTATAGGGATCTAGGATTAGATACATATGGGGCTACAAAATCTCTAATTATTAAATCAGAGCAGAATTTCCCCCCAAGGCAAAAGGGTCAACTCCGTCCACGGTAAGCCTAGCTAGCTAGCTGTGGAGCCCGGATACACTCGGCCTCGGCGGGTTAATGGCTGCCGGTGAACTCAAGGTGCATTGACTGAGAGTTCATCCTGGTAAGGCCAAGAGTGAGAAGTGGCCGAGTGTTGAGGCAGAGAGAAGCCTCTGAGTGTGTTTGCTGGGCGCGAGGCAAAAGAGCCACCCAGCGTACCTGGACTTTCGCCGAGGGGTTCCTTCGGCTCCCCTGTACAAGGTCTTGATTGACCCGGTACCCTTCCTAACTGAGGAACCACAGTGGGATAGCGTGAAAACGCGAACCTAAGTGCATCCGAACCCTCGCTCGTGGTTCGTGGTGCACATTTGGGGGTACACCTACCTAACCGACAGTGCACAGAGGCATCGTCCAGCCCGGTGTAAGGGATCGGATCTGGTCTTCAGATTTTATCCCAACAAAGCTCAACCGACCTTTCGGGGAAGGGAGA
>BSXT01003091.1:0-14466 GCA_030267785.1 Phytophthora fragariaefolia
CAATAAAATGCGCACCATCCTCCTCTGTCATCTTCAGCAACCCGAAAGATTTCAGCGTTTCGGCCTTGTAGCATAGTCTACCGTCCTCCCACACGTATCCGCTCAGCAAAATCATCTTGCATCGTGGTCCGATCGCCGTGTCTACACAGCAAGGACGTAGCAACAACGTTAAAGAGCCGAAAGTCCACCGAACGCTGATAATAGCCCCTAGTGATCGAATTGACGTTATCACAAACACGTTTCCAAGCACGATGATGCCGTGACCCACTAGACTCCACACATAATACGATACTGCCTCAGCTAACGGTTTAGACCCTTTCAGACTGGACTTATTCAGACTTGTGAGGTAGAATTGCATCGCTGCCGAGCACACGAGCTCACCAAGCAAAGCTGTTTCGTAATTGAAGATTAAGCGCTTAACCAAACAGCGTGGTTTCTCCCCCATCCATTTCATCGTCTCGACCATCTCAAACAGCATGGATAGGACTCCAGCCAGATTGTATCCCAATGATATGTACTGCACTTTCGCGAAAATGCCGTCCTGAGCAATAAGCATGAACAGATCACTCATTAAGCCCTCCACTAGTAGGTACGTGAGTGCGGCGCGATGATAGTTCCTAGCTCCATGGGCTGAAAGTCGCATGCTCTCTTGAACGTACACTACTGAATCTTTGAAGCGCATGGTTTCTCGTAAACGATCACACCTTTGGCCGTACCGCTTACAAGCAACATAACTTCGACGCAGCAGAAGAGTTCGAAACATGATCCAGACCGAACCGAACAATCCATACCAATATGACCGACGATACGTTGTGTCTCCGATATCGTTCGCCAAGTTTGCGCCATTGCTGTCATAGGTTCCGAGGCCTTGGACGAGCACATAGCCAATGTTGTCATTGGCACACAAGGTACCAACGGCTTCTTCGTAAAATGCATAATAGCCGATACTACCGTGGTAGCAATAGTATTCGAGAGGGTAGCTGTTTTCAGAACAACTAGCGGGCGATGTCTCTGACGGTACGGTTAGCTCTGTGCCTAGCACATAGCTTCCGTGAATATTGTACTGCGGTACAACAAAATGGCACACTCTCCTCTCCTCGAGCTCGTAGTAGTGCGTAACCCCAACGTTCCACCAGGCACCCGCAATGACTAGACCTTCCATTGGACACAGCGTTCCCATATTGGCCGTGTGTTTTGCCGCGGTTGCTGGAACCACCAGGTCTTGTGATATCTTGTGCGGGGTCACGAATTTCAGGTAGCTTCTCGCCTGGAGGAGCAGCGGCACGAGCCCTACACACAGCCACACTGCAACAAGCATTTTCTTGGCATTAAACAGTGTGGCTCCCCCCTCTTCATCTAGAGTTTGTTGGCTAATGTTGCGGCTAGAATCTCCATTATTCACGCAGTAAACGGACGATCTCTTTCTTCCCGATACAATGTACCTGGAGCTGGTGGCAGACTTGAAGGGGTTCACTTTATCGGAATTGGACGATGCCTTGCTGTTAGCCATTCTTGTGCAGCCCAGCAAGGTGCTTCAGTGGTCAGTATGGTAATGGCAAGCGCTTGGCGATGTGGACCGCTAATATTTCCAGCCGTAACGGATCCGGAAACCACCAGACGAAAATGGCACTAAAGGCAACGGGGTTGAGACGAATCCCATGAACGCTCTTGCCCAACAAGTGCGGACAAAATCCGATGCGACCAAGCGTCGCTGCCAGCGATCTCGCGGCCGTTAGGAAGAGGGGAAATGCAAGTTTACTTACGTCCGGTACGAATCCTGGATCAAGTCCCGGACATGAAAATCGGGTCAATTCTCTCATCTTCCAACTTCAACCTATTGCCTTTACGAATCTCCATTATGTTTGGTAATGGGAAATTCCATTACGTTGGTAACAGAAATCTGTGATCATTAATGTCCTGCACAAAGTAAGCCAGCCACCAACGCAGATGTTATCATTGTTGCGCTCGGTGGACTTTCACGCACTATTTATGCTTGGAAATATTTGCTGAGGTTCGCGCCAAGCCATAATTCACACAACCTAAAGTGCGCTGGCGAAAGAGCGAAGATGAAAGTGTAACTTGCAGCGAACGTGTTCGCGGCACTGATGTCACTATCACTGCGCACGATGACACGAAAACGAGACTGGGGCTCGTGTGTGCTTCGAGCACAAGCACGAGCAGCCGGCACTCCTCTGAGCGCTTCCATGAGGCGCGCAGTCTCGATCACCTCGCTGTGTCGATGACATCCTCTTCATTTCTGATGGGTATCAGTGATGGCGCGATACTTTCTACCGTGAGAGTGACGGCTAAGATCTCTCTGATGGGTGGAAATGTCATCTCCCGAAAAACATGGGAGGGGTGCTGTTTCTGCGAAGTGCTGATTTCAGCTAAAATCGCAGTTTCGTGTTCGCGCGGACTTTTCTGTCTAATTTTACGATTTCTGGCTGGAAATGCGGTCCACCTCGATTCGAGGTCCTCGAACACGGCCTGAGTTTTTCAGTGCACCCTTTCAATAGCCAACGAGAGCGCAACCTTTCATTTACCGTCGATGCTGTCCGCACGGCGTGTGGTCGCTAAACTTTGCCGGGTTACGTTTCCTGTGAGCCGTTACCGTGCCCGTACACCAGCTAGGAGTGGCAAGATCTCTGCCGCGTCGTCATCATGGACTTCGAGAAGGCGCTTCAGGCGAGCGCTACAGTCCATATTCGCTCTCGAATGGAGGAGGGGTGTGTGTATGCAGTGTACAGTGCATCGATGTGACAAAGGACGGTAAACAGTCGTAGCGGGGACGTAAATTTCACGCTAAATGCCCTTTACAGTGCACCGCTGGAGACGCTTTCCGGAACGAATTCACTGCGCAAAATTCTTGAGAGCGAAGAGTGCGGCCTTGTTATTTATATTGAGATTTCTACCTAGGTATAATAGTTGGCATGATTTTGCGCAAAAAATGCCTAGGCGATCCGGAGATATTACGACAAAATGTAGTCAAGCTTCATCGATCGGCAAGACACTGGCGGCGTCTCGGCCTCCTCCACGACTGGAACCTCGTCCTCGGTATCCGAGTCGGGCAAAATCTCAACCGACTCCATGCCTGCAACCTCGGGTTCAGGCTCCTCGCCTATAACATGGCCCCTGATCAGCGCGCGACCCAGTATCCGCTCGCAGTCCCTCAGGTTACCTAGCACCTCCATGAGCGCCCCGACGAAATCCGGCGCCATTTCGTACGCCTCAAGCTTGCCGTTGGCGTTGAAGTGCATCTGAGCTCGGTAGTGTACGTGCAGCTGCCTGCCTATCAGTTTCTGAATGAGATCTTCCTCCGCGGCGGCGTGGGGGTAGACGTCCTCGATGGTGCGTCGAGAGTACCGCAGGTGCAGCGTGCCGTGGACGACCACGCTTGAGCAGCTGTCCGCGGTGACCAGCTCGGCCGACTCGCATGTCAGCTTGACCGATGAGTGGAACGTCGTGTAGCGCTCCCAGATACTTAGGATTAGCTCGGCCGCGGGGTTGCCCCCGAACGTGGTGTGGGGCTCGATCAAGGCGCCCAAGAAGGCCCGCTGCCTCTCCGAGGACAGGACTGTTGCCGGAGCGCCGGGCACACGCAGCCCGACGCGGAACTGGTGGAAATATTCCACGACGAAGCTCATGGGGGACGCCCCGCCGATCGAGCAGGGCGTTGAGAGCGACTTTTGCGTGTACATGTCCCGCGTGGCTTGAAGCCGAAGCACTTGCTGCCGCAGGACCTGGTTATCCGCAAGCAGCGCGACGTGTCGCTCGTACTGGCGCTGGCGGAAATTGATGCCGCGCTCGCTGCTGGTCATGGCTCTGGCCTTGCTTTTGGTCTTGCCCCGCCGCCGCGGCGCCGCATACAGCGCGCTCCTGGTCGTCGCGGTGGAGGTGATGGCGAGCGTATCCAAATCACAGGCGGCCTCTCGCGGGAGGATCGGCACGAAACCCGGAGCCGAGGCGAACGCCATGGCGCGTTGCTGCTGTATCCGAAGCGGGAATGGGGCGCCGCAACCCGCGCTGCAGAGAGCGCTGGCGCAAGGACGCGACGGCGGTTGCGACCGGAGCGATTCGTCACGGGCGCCGCGCGATGAGGAACGGAAGAAACTCGGCGTTCATTGGGCAGTAACAGGTGCGACGGAGCGGCCAAGGCAGAAGCGACCAAGCACTCACAGAGCGAGTGGACGTCTTTGCCGTAAACTTTGCGGCAAAGTTTGCGGGGAGGCGTCGGGAGACGATACTTTGGCACGACGCAGCTTCCGGTGCGAGCGGTGTGTTGCAGCCTGCCCAAGGTCGACGCGCTCAGGCTCGATGACGTTCGTGGCGTCGAGGCGGTCGGCAAGTTGAAGCGGTCGCGAGGTTGCGCGATGACGTCGCTGCGCGTCGTCCTCGCTCACGCGACCTTGGCACGACCTCACGCCGAGCGTGCAGTCTGGGAATCACGACAGAACCGCTTCGATGATCCGACGCCGCTCCGAGAGCGGACGCCGCTCGTCGGGCGCGCCGCCGCCGTCGCCATCCAAGCGCTCCATCTCCTTCTCGGTGGCGTTCCCGCTGCCTGTGCCCGGGACGCCGCCGGCCGCCAAGCGCCGGCCGCTGCGGACGCAGCACCTGGGCGTGGCCGCCGTGGACACCGGCTACTGCTGCCACGAACCCACACAGCTGCACCTGAGCGTAGAGTGGCGCCTGGACCGGCACGTCGTCAGGGGCGCGCTGGAGAACGCCACGGGCCAGCTGCTCTTCGAGGTGCGCGAGAAGCCGCTGTCGCTGCACCGCCAGCGCACGCTGCTGGACGCGACGGAGGTGCCCGTGGCCACGATGCGCATGAGCGCCTTCCGCCGCCGCAAGATCAGCTTCTCGGCGTACCCGCGCGCGGAGACGTCCAAGAAGTCGCTGTTCAAGTTCGCCATGACGCGCAGCCAGCTCGAGATGACGTTCACGGACATCATGACGGGCGAGACGTGTCGACTGGGCACGGCGGGTGAGCAGGCCGACATCGAGATCTGGCTGCAGCGAGGCGCCTCCGAGCCGACCGCCAAGCAGCCCATTGCGCACATGTACCCGTCGCCTGCAGGCTCACCGCTGGGCTACTCGCTCGACATCGCGGAGGGCGTGGACGCTGTCATGGTCATTCTCGTGTGCATCGCGGTGCACGACAGCGAGCCGGAGCGCACGTGGCGAGCGCCGAGCACGCTATTCTAATCGTTGTTGTGCTGGCAGTTTCGGCCCTACAACTTGCTTTGAAGGCTTGCGCTGCTGGAGAATTGGCTTCCGGTGTCAAGTTAATGTCGTGTGCACGCTTCTTGTTGCCTCGTTATGGCGCACTACTTACTCCAGGCAATTGAATTAAGCCAAACAAATTGGCGGAACTCGCCGCAAGTGGTGCTTTGAAGACCGCGTGAAAAGATGCCGTGACGACGCGTGAACGTGCCAAGCAATGTGCCCGACACGAAGTAGTTGACAAGGAACTACGTCTTTCGTCCGTTTAAAATGTCATCAAGTTCTCACACGTCAAGTCGCGGAGTGTCGCCACATGGCCCTGGCTCGTTGCGTACGTGTTAGCCATAGCATTGTTAAATGCGTCTTTTCCTGATCGAAATTTGATAACTTACGCCCATGAAGTTTGCTGGGCGGCAAAAGCAGAGGAATACGCCTGTACAGTATCATACTGCTTCCCAAGGTACACAAATTGTGAGTCACAATCCGACTGCAGCATGAGTCAGGTCTTCGGTGGGTGCGCTTTTCAGACTTGCGTAAAGTATGCATGAGAAAAATGGATACTCCGGCCGATACATCTGGACGGCTTACGAGTTTCGTGCGGTAAGCCATTCGTCTGCGGTGTCTCTCCATTCGCGCTCTCGCCCGCAGACGCGCACTCGCCCTTGATCTCCCCGCCCGCCCGCCATGGACTTCCAAGAAGTCGCCTCCAAGGTGCAGACGCTCGCGGCGCTGCGCCACTTCGTGTCGGCCTTCGACGCCGGCCAAGTGGCGTCCAAGCCGCTGCAGCTGCGCATCACGGCCAGCTCCGTGGTGGACGCCGCCACGCGTGAGACGCTGTTCCTCGTGCAGCAGAAGAGCTTCTCGCTGCACCGCCAGCGCACGCTGCTGGACGCGCGCAACGAGCTGCCCGTGGCCACGCTGCGCCTGAGCATGTTCAACCGCACGCCTACCTACTCGGCCTACCCGCGCACGGAGCACGAGGAGACGCCGTGCACCTTCAAGTTCACGGCTGACGACACGACGGTGCGCTCCGAGTTCACGGACCTCGTGGGTGGCCAGCACTGCACCATCGGCTGCGACCCGCCCAAGGACGGCAGCGACTCGCTCAGTTTCTGGCTCGTGCGCGGCACGGGCGACGCCGCTGACGTGCAGCAGACCATTGCCCGGCTCACCTACACGCACAAGAGCCCCAAGGGCAAGGAGGTACAGAGCGTCCTGCTGGACGTGGCCCCCGGCGTGGACCGCATGATGATGATCCTCATCTGCATCGGGCTGCTGGACGAGGGCTTTGACGATGAGCACACTGCGCACCCGCAGCAGTAGAGAAGAAATACCACGGACCGAGCAGAGCGCTCGTCGTGCTGCATTTCGGGTGCTGTATTCAATACAGCACCTGGAATGCAGGGTATTGCTGGTGGTAAGGAACTTTATAATGCAAGGACCCCGAGGCCATTCACCTCGATGCAGCATAACGAAAATATATCTACAGTACCGAATCTCCGTGTACGTACTGAAGTGCTTGTATGTAATGCGCTCGATGCGGAGCGCCCCAATCGCGAGGATTAGTTGGAGCACGCGCTTCCGGCGCTTTGGCAAAGCCCATTTCGCGCGAGCTCACTTCAGTCTTCAGTGGACGCTAGACACTCGTTCTGGGAGGTCTCCCGAGATCGGTGGACAACAATTAGACCTACAAAATTTCGCGCCGACATGTGGACGCCGGACTCTGCCGAATTCAAAACGTCCTATCCAAACAGCAGTCATGAGGCTTGTCTGTTAGGGTATTATAATACCGGTTGGTATGATAAACATGGATGCCCACACTGCATGACAGCTACTTTACGCAACGCAGCTACTAGTATCAGTTTTCAGTTTCAAGAAGTTGTGGAAAACTGGTATGGATAGGATACTAGATAGATCTAGCTTATTTGGCTTCGATGGCTGCTCTGTCGCACAGAATCCTGGCCAACAACGGTTGACATACCGCACTGCAGGACATGTACACATAGGTGCAGACACAATTGTACTGGGACAGGTATCTCGCCGACTTGGTCGAATTGCCCTGCTTGACTATGAAAATCCAGGCAGTGCCGTGCGACTCTGGCGGCGCCACGCCAAACAACGTTCTCTTGGAGCAGCCGTCCCAGCGCGACTAGCGAGGAGTCTGATCGTAGCTCGCATTTTACGGTTTTACGGCCCAAGCAGTGCTTGGCAAGCACGCGAAGCTTGCCAACATTCGGACGCCAAGATAAACTTTCGAGCTGCTAACTTGGCAGCTCAAAAATTGAATCGATGCTAGGTCAACGTCCTAAAGCTCCGCGCTGGACCTAGTGCAGCGCCATGCGCGAGCAGCCCCGAATATTTTCTGACCGCCGCCGACCAGCGGCCTTGTCCGCCAGCTAATGGCTCCTGCACTGAACGGCCCTGAGGCAGCCACCACTTCGATCAGACCCCTTGGCGGTGCAGGTGACAATCCTGCAGACGACCCGGAATCCCTCCTTTTGCCGGGTACCAGTGTAATACGCGCCTGCATCTGTCTCGAACAATGCAAAGCTCCAGCTGAATTCATGCCATTTCAAACCCGGCTGTTATCTCGTGAGCCGTGAGCTCGATCGGACTTCTTGGCCGGGAGACAGACAACCCCAAGGCGTTGGTTCAAGCACCACCATTCTCGAAAACTACCTCCAGTGAGCAGAGCTTGCAGTCCACCACCATTCCAATCTGCTGACAATGGGCTGCGCCTCGTCCTCCGCGATCCCGAAGCTGCCGGAAGCGCAGCAGCTCGCCCCAGTTGAAGCGGAGCTGTGCGCGCAGGCCATAACCACACTCCGCCTGCGAGACCGGTTCTGGGATGCCCAGGGCGGCGAAGACTTCGTGATCACCGACGCCGAGTGGGGCCAAGACATGTTCCGTATCCAAGGCACGATGTCCGCCATGAAGACCCTGCGCGACCCTCACCGCAAACCGCTAGTGCACATCAAGCGTGAGCTTGTGGCGCCTGTGCCCACCTACAACGTCTACGACGCCAAGGCTTCGGCTGCCAAGCTCTTCTCCATCAAGGGCCTACCAGAACTCAACGTGGAGTTCCAGAGTCCCACAACGGGCGAGAGATGCCGCATCGGACTCACTGGGAGCTGGGCCAAGCGCCAAGCCTCGTTCTGGATGGAGCAGGGCCGCAAGGGCCCACGGATGACAATCGGGCGCGTGTTTTGCTCGTCAAGCGGCCGAAGCTCGGTGGCCACCACACGCTCCTCTTTGTCCACAGGCCACACGGACGCGGAATACTTTCTTGCCATCATGAGCGGTGTGGATATGGCGCTGATGGTGCTCATCTGCATCGCGCTGGAGCAGGCTCACGACGAGGAGTGGTAAGGCGGTGATGCCAACTGGCTACAGCAATCCAGCTGACCAGTTAGCAGACCACAGCCGAGTTGACTGGATGATCGGTTGCCCCCAGTTATCATGATCACGATCTGCACTCTGTAGCGAGACGCAGAAAACACTATTTATCGAGAACAACCCCCACCAGAACGATAACAAACACACAGGTTTTCTTGAATCCAACGTTGTATGGCCAGCTTCTTTGTTTTTCAACGAATCGTGCTTGGCTTCCTTGTTCCACAGCCACAACGCTGTTTATCGATCCTGTGTCACATCAGCAAGTTCTCAATGGCAAACACCACAAACAGGCCTCGACTCAACGTTGCTTAGACCTGTTTTCTATTGCAAGTCTGCATCCTGAACAATTGTTCGGATCACCTCGTTGTGCGGATAGCGCTTCTCTAACTTGAGCCGTTCGTATTGCTCGCGTACCTGGCCGAATTGCTCTAAGCGGAGATAGCTCATCAAATATCGCTCGTAGAAGTCCTCGCGAAGTTTCCAGCGATTATTTGGTGACAACTTTTCCAGAAGGTTTTTACCAATGCGAGCATTCACCTTAAATTCCCCGCGCACTTCATTAGCCCCCATCATTTTCACAATAGTGTTGATCGGTACGCGAGCTACTCCAAGGTCCAGTAAGTAGTCCACCAAGAGCTCGCATTCTTCCACCCACTGATGTTCTACGCACTCTTCAAGCAGCAAATGCACCAGAAAGCCCTGACCGCTCAACACCGATGAGCGTTCACCCCAAAATTTTAACGAGTTCTCCACGGCGGCACGAGGAGATAGTTTTTTTTGTTTCATGTCGTACTCGAACAATGCTACAACAGCAAGACGCAAGGACACAGCACCACCTTTCGAGCGCGTGGCTTCCATGAGGTCGAGCACCTTCGTGAGAGATGATGCCGAATGGCGGTGCTTGAGCATTTCCCACAAAAGCATATTCAGTAGCTCGGCCTCCGCATCCTTATTTAAAGCAGGGATGTTGGATGTCAAAACTGCGTCTGTTAGGTGCACATCGGCGGCTGTGTTGCTCAGGAAAATGGTCGCCTCATAATCTTTTCGCTCATCCAACAGAGCCTTGGCATTCGAGTACTCGTCGTCATAATTCGCCCAGCAGAAACGCATCATATCGAGAGCGGTCGAATCGGTATTACGGCAGGCTGCACGCAATGCTTGACGGAAACTTGCTTGGTATTCAGGCACTCGATGGTGCGGATAGCTCTTAAAAACGTCTGTTGCGCAATCCGGGCGATCCATATTCAAGCTCACCTTGATGAGCCCACTCCACAAGTCAGGCTTCAGTATGTACCCACCATCTTCTTGCAGTAACCGTACGAGATGGATCGCGGTCAGTAACTCGCGCTCATCTCGCTTCTTATCGCGCAAATTGGATCGGATAGCGAGCTCATAGCAACCCAATGGAATAACGGCGGCGGGGGAGTGCACGGTGATCGTGTCGATTGCGCGGCGTGCCAGCTCGCCATTCTTCTCATTGTAGCATGCGTGAAGAATCACATGCAGGTTCGGAACAGTGCTGCATATCCTCTCAAGCTGGCGCTTGTCGTCTTCAAAGAGCCGCACAATTTTCTTCGACTGCTTCAGAGCGGCCAGCGAGCGAAGGTAGCACGAGTACACCGCACGCGGCAGCTGCGTAACCGCATCAATAGCCACCTGTTTCTTCGCCGTGCTCGCATCGCCCTCTTCCTCGCCGAGTACATTGACTTGGGCGGCCTCGCGAAGCTGGTGCTCTTGCAGCCACACTCGTCTGTCTCGGTCGTACGCCTCGAAGAACGCCACCGCCAGGTCGTGCTCGTTCATCCGGTAGAAGGCCTTGATCAAGTTGCCCACCACGAGCGCCTCGTTCGCGACCACCACGTCGGCCGCGAGCGGCTGCCCCGCGCTGCCCACGAACATAGAGCGCGTGGAGATGCCGGCCGAGAGCTGCGCGAAGGCGTCGGCGGGCACGATCTGCATGAGCCACGGGCGGTCGTCGCCCACGTCCGCCTCGGTGGCCAGCCGCACGCGGAAGGGTCCATCTCGGTCCACAACGAAGGGCCGGCACTGCGCGACGACCTGCCAGGCCTCCAGCAGCTGCGCGGACGACGGCGCGTGCTTGACCTGCTGCGCGAAGCGGCCGAGCGCGTAGGCGGCGGCCTTGCGCCTGCTCGAGTCCAGCGAGCTCTGGAACGTCGGCAGCGCGGCGGCGTCGAGCGCTTGCGGCCGCAGCACGCGCTGGGCGGTGTGGCGGCTGCGCGGCGGCGGACACGCAGCCGCGGGCTTGCGCGTGGCGCGCGGCGGCTGCGCGGGGGTGGGCGCGTCCTTGGCGCTGTCGGCGCTCGGGCCCAGCCCCAGCCAAGACACGAAGTCGGACGCGCGGCTCCAGAGCAGCCGCTGCGGCTGGCGCGACGCCGGCGGCGGCATGCGGCGCGCGCGCAGCATCTTCTATTGGGATGCGGTGGTGTGGACGGATGGTACCACGCTTTTGGTACACCGCTGGGTGGGTGCCCGGCTGTTCGTCACGCGGCGCTGTGTCTAATGGCGGCTTCAACTTGACTGGGGCAGGTATTAAAGCTGACTGGTGATATTATATGGATATGATTGATATCTTGGCTCACGTGTGGCAAATTATGTCGCGCCAGATGACATCGGCGATGGATACGTTTGGTGGCGGCAACGGCACCTGGACTCAGGTTCTGGAGTCGCCGGGACCTGCAGACTGCAGTGCAGTCCAGGGGCCGGGGAGAGGGTTGAAGCGGTGGGTCGATGCGCGGAAGCGATCGACGACCGCAGCGCAACAAACGGAACTCGAGAACCCTCCACCCTGTCGAGTCGACAGTCGACGTCGGACTCACGTCGCCGACATGGAGCGGGCGACCTCGCGCTGCTGTTGATTGTCGTCCGCCCTGGTGCGATGCTCGGCGAGCATCGTTTGCTGCGTGAGCAGCTCGCTTGTGAGCTTAATTGAAGCAGAGAGCACAGCGTTGTCGAGGAGGAATGAACCGTGCCCGGCACAAGTAAGAGGAGTAGCCAGCGACAGGAGCAACAGCAGCATGTACGCGTCAGACAAGTCGAAATATATTCTTTCAGGATAAAAAGCTGTGCTCGCCGTCGCAGCAGGAAGTCTTCCTTCGCTGCCGCAACGCTAAGACACGGTAGCCGGCCTATGACGGCGCGTTGTGAGTGCGTAGATCGGCTGGATGGAGCGTTTGACGATTGGACGCTGCTTAGAGCATGGCGTAGACGATGGCCGACACGAGCGCGAAGGCCGTGGGCGCCACGGTGGACGCACCGCTGCTGGCGCTGGCACTGGCGCTGGCCTCGGCCGACGCGCTGGTGGCGGCCCCGACCGAGCCGCTGCTCGTGGTGCTGCTCGTGGCTCTGCTCGTGGTGGCGCTGGACGAAGACGATGCGGTGCTGGGGGCTTCCGTGGAGGCGCGCGTCGGCTGCGGCTGGATGTCGAACTCGCTGTTGTCCGACGTCTCGCCGGCCGCGACCGTGGAGCTGGCGCTGCCCGAGCCGGTGGAGGACGAGGCCATGGCGGCCGCCTTGACGAACTTGAGCGCCTCGTTGTTGTTGGTCTCGGCGGCCTTGATCGCCTTGAGCTCGGTGATCGTCGTCTCGAGCTTGGAGATCTCGTCGTCGATGGCGGAGGCCGAGACGGCCGCGGCGAAGGCGGCAGCGAGGAAGACGCAGCTGAGGACGCGCATGGCGGAGGCGATCGGCGGGCTTTGCGGAGAAATCGGTAGTGGACGCCGCGGCAAGGGAGCGCGGGCTCCGCTCCGATTGCGGCGGACGAGCGTCGTCGCGTCGTGGAGGCCGCCTTGACACGCATCTCTGCTAGGTAACTCAAGCCTGTTTTTGGCGGGCGCTCGAGATATCGTAACCCAGTACTCTATCAGTTCTAGGAGTACGAGTTGTAAGGCGCTACCTTAAATCAGCACATCGAGGAATTTATTCTCCCGTGAATACTGTTCACGGGAGAATAAATTCCGTATTTACAGTACAACAATACTGTACAACAGTATTGTCGTATTGTTGTACTGTTGTACAGTATTGTTGAACTGTACGACAGTATTCACGTAACAATAATCCCTAGATGTGCTGATTTAAGGTAGCGACATGCTGCTTACACTGACTTTGGTTTACTGATCGTTTGGAACTTGCCTTGCACGTATGGGACAGCTTGAGGTTGCCTACAGCGGTGAAGGGAGCCCTTCAAAATGGCCGTCCTTTTGCAGCCATGACAGGACCCACCGGCGAATTTCTTGGCGAAGAGGGATCACCAAAGAGGGTCATCAAACCAGAAGCAGCACTGGGTCAGAATGCAGACCGCGGCTTGATCGTAAGGAAGAGCCACTTTGCAGGAGAGGTGAAACGGACAGTGGAAGCTTGGCTCTGGTCGCGCGAACGTGGGGCAGCAGTTGTCTGTCTTTTGGCTCGAAGGAGCGTTCTGCTCCAGAAGACAATTCGCTGCTTTCAGTTCGACCACATTGTTCGCCATGCAGCCACATACCTAAAACTACAGTCGTGCTTTGTTTGCTTCGGTAACCTTTCACAAGCTTATTTTATACTTCTCTGGCCCACTTCAAAATGACGATTGAGGTTAATCAAAAACTGAAGACATGAACACTATTGGCTAAAAAAGCGTTTGTAGGCTTGTCTCAACTAAACCGTAAATCGTTGGATGTGGACAGCCAATTCACTCCTAGCTCAGACCAATCGCCACAATGCCTCGCGCGACAGGACAAGTCGATATCCCCCCCGACGTGCGCTTGCGGGCCATCATCTCCTCGCACAGCGCAGCATCGGCGGCCGTCTGCTTCGTGGTGCTGTTACGGCGGCCATGGTGTCCTTTGACCTCTGTCGTAACAGCATCAAAAAGCTATGGGCAATGCGGACCAGCGTCAATGCACTAGCAGCTCCTCAGCGCTCGTATCCAAGGCGAGGACGGCACCTTCCACCAGAGGAAGTAGCGGAGCGTGTACAGGCCGTTCCTCTTTGCCAGCTCCAGACTCAGAGAGCCCTTTCTGAAGCCACCGGCATCCCTCGGTCGACACTGCAGCGTCATCTTGCAGATGGAGTGATCCGACGTGCTGTGTCACGCGTGAACTACGTGTCGGGAAGCACGTTGCTGCTAACGGACGCATGCCTCTGTCCGTTAAGGTATCTGAGGAGGCCGTCATGAACGGGTACAGCAAACTGGTACTTTAGTGTTAATTCAATGATTAGATCTTACTAACTTTTTGTGTAAAACTTACTCTAACGCTAATTGGTAAATAATGTGTGGTCGATCGAAAAAAAACTCGATATATACAAAGCTAATTTGAAGGCCACTTGCACTGTTTAGAGCTGCTAAACTGCAGCACATCGTTCGTAAGTCTACGAAGCGCGAGTCTTAAAAGTCCGATTCATTATCGCTAAATATTGATGCTGCTGCGACAAAAACCTAAATGCTGTATGGACAGAGCCATTTTGAGAGCCAGCCTCTCCTTCAAAACAACACTTCCAACGCAGATAAAAATACTGGTGCGTTGTCAGTGTGATGGGCTTTTCAATGATGCCTTTGGTTCTGGATTTGGAGCTGCCAGTGAGCAGCTACGTCGGAAATACGCGAATCGTCATTTTGAAGTGGGCCAGAGAAGTATACATGTACATACCGGTAGGTTGGTGATGCACGATCTGTGGCAAACATACAAGTACCGTAAACCACGGCTTGAGTGCAACACGTGTAAAAAGTCCTCGCCTAATATATATTTCGTACTTTTTACCCGTAAAAACTCAACTTGCGCACACAACCACTAAATCTAATTTTGCGCGCCAAAGTGACTTCCCCCCACTCTGTTTTTCGCAAGATGCCACGCC
>BSXT01003092.1:0-21742 GCA_030267785.1 Phytophthora fragariaefolia
GGTGCCGTGCCTTCGTAGTGGGCACGCATATTGGCTAGATTGTCGAACTGGTTGGGGCAGTACGCATTCGGCGTCGTCTCTGCAAGGCGACGAGCTACATGAAAGAAGTGGTTCTCCTTGTCAGACATCGACGTCGTAGGCAGCACGTGAACCTCAGCGCCCATTGTCTTCATCATCTGAATTTTCTCCTTCGCTGTGATGTCTGGCATCGTCAGGAGCGTCTTATAGCCACGAGAAGCTCCCAGCAAAGCTAGTGACACGCCCGTGCTGCCTCCGGTAGCCTCGATGATGGTTCCTCCGGGTTTGAGCAGCCCACGCTCTTCGGCGTCGAGGATGAGGGACTTGGCGACTCGGTCCTTGATGCTTCCGCTGGGATTGGCATATTCGGCCTTGGCGAGCAGTTTGCACCCGGTGAGCTTGGAGAGAGTGGTGAGCTCAAGTAGCGGTGTATTGCCAACGGATGCGAGCAAGTCTACCGAGCCCGAAGTGGAATAGGAAGCGTCCTGAAGCTCAACCTGCTCAGGCGAACTTGACGTCACGCTGAATGAGCGCACTGCGAGCTTGGAAGACGTCGTGGAGAGCCCACGACGACGAATCATTGAGATGCTGCTGCGCATGCTGCTCCGACTTAGCTGGTGCTTGGGTGGCGTTGGTCAGCTGGTTGGCAAATGCCGCAATGGAGCGGTCTCATGATGGGATGCCACACCGGCTTACGATGGATGTCTACAAAAAAGGCAACTTTCGCCAATGGCGCTCGTCCAGCACCAGACGTCACGTTCATAGGCTGCCCACCATCTCGGCAGGTGTGCAGGACCAGTCCCGGGCTAGGACGCCGGCAGCTGTGCGTTAACACTATTATACATGTAGTAGGGTGTAGTATCTAGGGCGTGCACTGCATTGACAAGAACTCAATATCTATTCTATAGGACGCCTGGACTAGGAGGCATCTTCACGGAAGAGCTCGATGAACTCTTCCAGGTCGAGGGACGCGTTGGCATTCACGTCGAAGGCCGAGATGATGCGTATGACGTCTTCCTTTGTGAGTTGAGAAGAGCCTCGGCGATCACTATCGTAGAACCGCTCATTGTACCGCAGCGCCTCGAGCAGCTCACCCGCATCAATGTCTCCGTTGGCGTCCGCATCATAAAGCTAGGAGAGGATGAGGCGTAAGTTAGCACTGGTACGAGACAAAATCTGTGACGTGTGAAAAAGGCAACTTCAACGTGACGTACTCTGAAGAGGTACCGCAGCTCCTGCACCTGCTCAGCAGATAGCGTCTTCCTCTGAACACGACGACTTTTCTCCACAGTCTCGAGTAGCCTACATAAGCGCAAAATGTCTTCCAGCACCTCGGGAGGAGCATCTCCAAAAATTACTCCACAGAGCTCAGCTAGATCGATCAGGCCGCTCTGGTCCTTATCGACACTGCTGAAGATGCTGCCAAGGTTGTCCTGCAAATGTGTTCCTGAAAAGAGGCCACTGCCATCCAAAAGCTCGCGTAGAGTGATGGAGCCGCTCTGATCCTGGTCCAACTTGCGAAATGTGCGATACACGTTGATCACGTCGTCGCGCGAGTAAGGGCCAAAGCGCTCCTGCCGCATGAGAGCAGCATCTGAGCGAATACGGATCTTCTTCGCCGATTTGAGTTCTTTCTTGACTTTCGGAGCTGGACGGACAGCGCCAGCAGAGCTGGATGAAGGAGTGCCTTGGCGTAGTTTTGACTCGCGTTCTCTTGATGTGATAGCCGACTGAGGGTGCCGACGACGAGATGGCTTAGAACTGTTTTGCTTGCCGTCGGAATTATTGCTGCTCTTGGTTGACGTTGGACTCTTCGAGTGCGGCTCATCGTCGTTAGAGCTAGTTATGCCAGCTGAAGTTACGCTTCCGATGCATAGTGCATTTGGCGCCTCAAAACCAGATAGCGAATTCTTGGTCGGAGATGGACCTACACTGCTACTGCCGTCATGATCTTCTCCTAGAAGCTCATCGTATTGCTGGCACAGCCTTGACAAGAGGCTACGTCTAGGCAGTACACTCGTGCTGACACTGGAAGCCAGAGTAGGCTCAGTCTGGTTAAGGTTAGTGGTTGGTGGAGACGGTAAAGCAGCTAGGGAATGAGCTTTCGTGAGTGCTGCCACCCGCTTCGGACGAGGTGGCTTCTTCGCAAATTTTCGTCTTCCGGGGAGGCTCTTTATCTCAACATTCTCGCGAATAATGCAGCTTACACCGAGCTTCTCGAGTAAAAACGCTGAGGGAGTCAAGTCCATGGTCGCCAAAGAATTTTCCAATCGGCGCTGTCTCAGCAGCCCACTACTTCCTGCGATCTGCTTATTGCTACGACGAACATTTTCGCGATGAAAGTGCTCATACATTTGCTTTTCGCGATTCAAGCTCCCCACTGCCCAATTGTCTTTGTCGGCAAATGGTAGTTCCTGTACTGGATTTTGAAGTGTTGGAATCAGCATACTAGGGTCGTCAGCGTCTCCCACTCCTACAAGAACGTCGATCTTGCCAAGTGATTCATTGACATCGCTGTTCGGATGATGTTTAGCATTATTTTCTTCGTGCTGATTGCCTTCTGCAATTGAATCGTCGTCTTTCTTCTTTTTAGCTTTCTGCCTCATAACCTTCTTCATACGCTGCTGAAATTTCACGCGCTCTTTTTCCCACGCTTCTTGCCTTGCCAACTGAAGATCGCTCTTCTTCCACGTAGTTTTTCCCTGTAGTTGATCGAATAGGCGTTTGGTGTGTTGTATAGCTTCATCAGTCTCTTCCGGTTGCTCACCCAGCGTATCCTCACTTTTTTCAGTGATATTTCCTCGAGCTCTCGTCAGCTCGATCACACTTGTAGAGGCACTTCCAACCATTTCTCGAACACTCAGTCGTTGGACTTCCTTGGCTCCTTCACCAAGAGCAGGGGTACTAGCACTTGCAAGCATAGTATTTCGCTTTTGCTCTCGTTTAGCAACAGCTACTGATTGTTGCCTCAGTGCAGCAGACTTAAGCTTGGTTCCCTTCAATTCATCCCAAAGTTGTTCAGCCTGCTTCCTTGTGAAGGCTGCAGCACCCGCTACATCGACTTCCCAACGCCATGCATTATTACCATCAACCACGCTTGCGATCGTGGTATCGGCCGAATTCTGTCCGGCAACTATTTGCTGTGTCGCTGGTGTGGGCGTGGCGCCTGTTGCTAAACTACCCATTTGCCGCCCTTGAAAGTCCCAAACATAAACACCTTTATCGCTACCGCACGTCAACACACCGCGAGGCTCAGCTACGATCTGCAAACAGCGCACATTGCCACGATGGGCAGTCCAGCGATTAGTGCATACCACGTCTGATTCATTAACATGAAGCTGTTTAGATTCATGGGGAACTCCATTCTCTGCATGCTTGTTGCGAAGCCGTTTAGCGTTTTTACCCTGCCTTAAAAATCTACGGCGTGGGTTGTACGACCTATCCTGGCGTGATGGCATATTTTCCTCACGAAAGGCTCGAACATGCGCCGCGAGAATTGCTTTGGAAATATCGCACACGATCAACTCGCCATAAAAACTTGCAACAAAAAGCAAGAATCGACCACGGTCAATACCTTCGGCCAATTGTTCACCTCCAGTCTCATCATAAAATGTGCGACAACAAGTGACAGCACTATTGATCTTTGCAGGTGTCAACGGTGATGACGGAGGTGGAGGCGGCGCATCCACTGTCCTCGTATCTGCGTCTTCAACAGCTGACTCATCGTCATTTTGTTTTGTGTCCGGGTTCATCAACACAAAATTTGATCTATCGACACTAGGCTCAGACACAGTCGATTCATCGGAAGATGACGCTACTGCAGACATTTTGACCGTGTCTACAGACCGTACTGGTGTCATATGAAAAGGATAGAAGCACAGGAGAAGCGTTGTGGGTTTTGAAGGCGTCAAACTCCAAAGGCACACATGCCCACTTTCGTGTCCCGACAGCAGCAGCGGATACGGCTCAATAAACTCTAGAACGTTTACTTCGCTAGTTGCGTGAGAATGTGTAACCCCATGTGGAGGCAGAGAAGCACGAAACGATACTCCATTAGCTGGCGAGGGTGCTGCTAGTGTATCCTCGAGAAGAAAATAAATGTAGTCCCATATTTTGATAGAACCATCAATGCCACCACTAGCAACGAGGCTGAGCGCGTGACAGTACGCAAGACATTTAATATCGCTGTCATGAGCATCAGTAATACAACGCAGCAAAACGTTTTGAGCTGTATTTCCTCCTCCACGAGCATTATCGTCATAAAGTCGCAGCGAGCGGTCCCACGAAGCTGTTAGAACGGTGTGATCTTCTTTACAGTAAAGCAGTGCAGATACATGCTGGGCATGGGGTGTCCATCGAGCGAGTACAGCACCATTCAAATAATTTACAACTGCGAGCTCGCCATTCTGGGCTCCCACAATTATCTTACGCTGGCGAGAATCGAGATCTACCTGCGTGATATCCGCTCCGACCAAATCTCGATACGACCGAAGCATTGCACCTGACGCAGCATCCCAAACACGTACTTCTCGATCTGTTGCTGTCGCAATTGTAAGAGAAGCCTCGTTATAGAGAATTGCACTCGCTGCGAGTACGCGCGGTTTCACACGTACACGTCGAAGCAGCTTAAGTTTGTGCACGCCAGCCACAAGTAAACTCTGACCATTGTTTAGCACCGCAACTGAGTGAGCTCTCCATGGATACCTACTCAAATCGCTGCCTAGTCGAAAGACTTGCAAACATCGACGGCTACTGTTCAATTCGGCATCAGTACTCTCGACGGATAGTACGTTAGCGAGAGTCCACCAACGGAACCATCCTTCGTCATCCACGGTGATACACTGGTCAGCTAACATCCTTATGCCGGAGGCTACAGATTTGGAATTCTTTAAGAGTGCTGAAGCCGCAGCATAAGCGGCAGATGAAATAAGCTGGATGCAACACACAGGCGACCCGTGACCTGAAAGACGGAAAACTGGCGTCGTCGCTAGCGCGGATATTTCCCAGCCGAAAACTTCACACTCAAATCCCGCACTGATAAATACTTGCGACGACAATTTTACCATCAAACGGACACCACGGCGATGTCCTTGTCGAGAAGCTCGAGTCTGCAATGTGCTCGTATCCCAAAGGTAGATCATGTTGTCCATTCCACAGGAAAGTAATGTGTCTTCATTCAGAATCAGCAAGTCCTGTAAAAGGTCTGAGTGCTTCTTCAAGGTTGCCACTAGACGCACTTCGCAAGTGCCATCACTTGATTCTGCTCGAGCCATCGCATTCCCAGCCTTCACAGAGACCATCTGGGATCTAGTTACTTGCCACACTGAGATCACTATGTCAGCTGAGATGGAGAATAACTGTTGCGTCTTTGAGCTCCACTCCAGCACGCGCTGAGGTCGCGGTGTATGGACAATTGCTAGCGGCCGAGGAGTTTCCATTGCACTCGTGCTACATGCCGTCAGCAGTGTTGACGACCAAAAGGTGAGTTTTAAGTCACCTGCTGAGACTGCAAGTAGGTCTAACCCAGCCAGATACTTGAGTGCTTGTACAGGTGATCGCTCCGAGCGTACTTCGTCTTGATCTCGTCGATATCCCGAGATGTAGCACAGTGGGTGAAATTTGTTCACGACAGGCAGCGTTGGCGTGAATGAAAACGCCGTACCAATGACGTCCTCAGTATTCGAGTCTGCATTGGCTTCCTTGTCCGAAGCAGCTCCACTACCATCCTTTGCGTTCTCATCGTTCTCAGGAGGAAACAACCCCGCAGGATCGAGCAATTCCACCACCGGACGAGAGCTTTCCAGCAGCAACACTCTTCGAAACTCTGGTAAGTACTCGATCCGCTTTGGTGGTCGATTCACTGCAGTATCCACGAACCGAGGGTGCTCTTCATACTGCAGGTCTCTCAGCTGAGCAACCGTCCCCACGACATCGTCATTGCCACCACCGGAGGAGCCCATGCCGCCCTCGATGATAGCGCTCGTAAACTCTTCCCACTCCATCGTCCCGTCACCGTTGACATCAACTTGAGCGAAAAGCTCGACCAAGTCTTCGATGAAGTTGACGACACTCTCGGGTTCCCAACTCACACGGTCTAGCATGACGCTGACGAATTCACGTAGCGAAAGCCCTCGACCTGCTCGGTCGAAGTCTTCCTTCAGCAGGGTCAGGTCCTCCACCTGAAGTCGAACCATGATACCCAGACATGCTTGATACTGCAACAACGCCGCTGCCATTGTACACGGCAGCTACGAGCCTTTGTGCTTTGTGCTCAAGCACACTCACCGTTTCATGCTCGAGCTGCAGACGTCACGCGAAGCTGTCAGCTCCGTAAAATTAGCAGGAACGAGCTCCACGCAACGCCGGACACTGTACTCACCGATTGCCAGTCGTGAACAATGGAGGCCACGACGAACGTTGCAGTCGGAAATGGACGTCCACCTCGCCCTCGAGCCCAGAAACCATCTCATGGAGCATGGTCCAACATCTACTCGCCCTACGCTGGTTCCGTTCGGGCGAGTCCTCGAACTGCGAAACTCGCACATCAAGACCGTGACCAAACTTCTGCTCGACCGAAACGACCCCAGTCGGCACCTCACGTGGCCTCCACGACTGCGAGTCGAATGGCACAGACGTCGCCACGCCCGAATTCTGCTAGAGCAGTTCGTCCGAACAGTGCCACGAAAACGCGATACATGCAATTGGAGACGATCGCATTCCCGATGCAAAGTCCGGCGCAGATGAGCGCGACAAGTTGCGAAGCGTGTTTGTCACCACCTCCTTCTAGTGCGGAGGCGGGGGTGCTGCAAGAAACCGACTCGGCTGCGTTGCACATGAAACTTCAAGCGCTTCTAGAGATGTGGGGAGAAGAGCAACTCGGGTTCCGATCATCGGCCCTCTTTTGCGAAACCATGTTCCGACAAGCGAAAGGTGCGTACAATTCTTTGAAACTCGTACAGGTGTGGCATCGTTACTGACTTCCACGGACAATTGCTTTGTGCTTGACTAGCTTTGGCGATCCGGATGCCACGCCCCTGCGCTTTTGTGACCGCGGTAGCATTCTCTTGCCTCTCTCAAATGGGTTCTGTCCTTGACGATAAGTACCCTTTCCTCCCCAACATCATCGATGAACTTGGTACTGCTTTGTATTCCAACTTTATGGACTTACAAAAACTACTCGAGCAAGAGGAGCAGGCGCAGCACCAATCGGCTCTCTTTTTTGAGCACGGGAGGCCTTGGTTTCAAGATTTTCTCATGCAGAAAATGTGTTCCAGAAGTTTTCAGAGTTCAGCGGATGCGTCTAAGAACGAGGTCCAACTACTTACAGAGATGCTTCAAGAAGCTCGAGCCGCTAACTCGACCGCTGTAGTTAACGCTGCTGCTGCGTTTCAGGTTCCTCAACGACGCGGAAAGCTTGACGAATATTATATTCGTCCAGTTTTGGAGCTAGGAGATCTGAGCTTGGAATCACTGAGTAGTGAAGTTCTAAAAGCCTTTACTACAATGTCAGATACTAATGCACGCCACTTGCTGGCTTTGCTTCTGGAGAATGCAGTTGAACGTGACATGCCAAAGCTTCCGGCTATGCTGGCTGCTACTGTAGGTCACATGAAAGGGCAAGATAGACGAGAGTTTCTGCGAGAGTGTTTTGACTACGTCACCCCGAGCGAGCTTCAGGATGTACTGTACGAACGTGACGAAGTTAACGACGATAAGCGCTATCAAGCCCTAGTCAGTGACCTACATGAACTACTGCAGCTGCAACCAAATGAAGTTGGAGCTGAGCAGAAGGCCAGTTCGTCTAGCACGATTGCTCTATTTCACTCGGAGGAAGCTCGCATCGGAAAACGAGTTCACGAATTGGTCGAATTGGTGGAAGACGTAGCTACTGAGGTTGCATTCTTTGATCCTAAGCATCAAGCTCTTTTTCCTGATTCAATATTGCAGCGTCTTCGTATGTATGAATGTCCCGTGAAGTGTTTGAAAAAGGAACACGAAATTATGCAAAGGCGGGCACGAGACACCGAGGACGAAGAAAATCCGCGTTGTGAGTGTATCTGCGGCCGTCATCAACTTGTTGATGAAGATGTTAAGCAGGATGATATTGTCCGAGAAGAACCTGTAGAAATGGAGCCCCAGGAAGACAAGGATCCCAAGAAGCAAAAGTCACGTCGAAAATCAACGCTGAAGCGTCCATTGTCCGCACCTTCAGGCCGTCGGAAGAATGCAATAAGCTACAACACTCGTTATGGGTCACCGCGCAAATCCAGTGCTTCCATTCATGTATTCCCGCTAGCTGATGTGTGCCATATTTTGTCTGCTATCCTGCATCTCCAGTTTTCACGAGATGCTGTTGAACCTATCGGAAGCGGAGCTATCTCGGTACTCACGTTTGACGATCAGTGGGCATTTTTAAGGCACGATTCAACTTCCAGAACCTTTAAGACTCTGGCTAAAGACTATTTGGTTCGCAAATATGGCATTAAATCCATCGCTGTCATGCACACACTGCAACTTGAACGTTCACTGTTACATTATACTGCCAAAGACAACCACGTGCGCTGTGAACTCTTCAGCTGGTTTTTTGGTGCCGATAAGGCTCGCCATCAGTCGAAGGACTACGCGTTTGCGTTCTTCCAGAAACTTGTCAAATGCATCTTGAATTTGAACGCGACCAAGAAGCCGCAAAGAACGAACTCGATAAATAGCATCGCATCACCTCAGCAAGTTCAGCCTCTAGCTTACTCAGCTTTGATCTCCATGTGGACGGAGTGTATCGGAGATGGCGAGCCAAATAACCCGCGGGTGATAGCAGCGTCTATCGCGATGGAGACCTGCAAGCAAACGTTTCCTCCTGCGATGCAGAAAAGCAGCCACTTCACCTTGTTGCGAGAGAAACTACATCGTCGCAGCCTAGACCAAAAGACGATCGATCTCGAAGAATTCTTCCGAGGAGTTATGACAGCCTGGCAGCTTGTGTTCGATGCACAAACAGAAGAGGCAACAAAGACGGTCGAGACTACCGGCGTTCTCAATCTCGATGGGTTTGGCCAGTGTCTCATCGCCAACGGCTTGGACTTCACAACGGGTGAGAGATATGAACTCTTCGACCTGTTGACCCAAGACGACGACGAAGGCGTCATCCCGACAAAAAAAATGGTGCAGTTCCTCATGGAAGCCAAATATCTGAGACCGGCAGCGCCGCCTTCGACGCTTCTTGCGAATTGACATTTTCAGTTACGCTGAACTCGAGCATTCCGTGTCAAAACTCACATCTCCGTGGTGAGCATAACCCACAATCACATGTACGAAGTATTATAGAAGTACACACACACAATCTGAGTGGTAGTGTCTGGTACTGACTATCCCGTGCATAAGTGCGCTATAGTACACGTTGTGGTATGTACAAGGATGACGGCAGAGCTGGAGGAAATGCTGGCGTTGCTAGGCGACACTACTGAGTCTGTAACAGAAGTGGCGCAGCGTCCATCGGCGTCCTCGGACAATGCCTGGGAGCCTTTCCTGCAGTGGGGTATTTCCGACGACGTGTGGACGGGGATTACGGACGATGATATCGGAGACTTTGGCAACGCCGACATCGCGACAGCCCAGACGCAGGCCCAGAGCTCCAAGAGAAGCAAGAAGAGGAAGAAGGCGAACCCCAATAAAGCACGAGACGAGCGTCGATTCGAATTGATTGAGTTGCACGACGAAGTAAGTGGCCAAGCTCGAGTTCCAGTTCAAGCGACTGCGCAGCATCAAGAACTCGAGACCGAATGGGGTCAGCCCGGCCAGTGATACGTGCGAGGACACTGGCGGGGTGCCGAAAGTGTGGCAAGACATCTGCTCCCGTCAACTCCAGAGAAGGCTGGCGGCTGAGTGGGAAAACTTGCAACTCAAGCAGCAGCACGAGAGAGAAAAGCAACTTGTCACGAGCGTCGCGAAGCTGCTGTTTAAGCGCTGGAGGCAGGATGACATGAAGCCGGAAGCAGAGAAACAAACTCGACGCACCGATGTACCAGCAGGACACGTCGAGCGGATGGCTGCCATGGTTTTCAAAGAGCTTGCGGCTGGGGTCAAGGCGTGCTACCGGAATGTGGACAGGGTTTTTCAGACCAGCGATTCTGCGGCTACGAGAGAAGTGGTGCATTGCGCACTGCTAGATGGTGACACGAATACCAGAGGAAGAGAGAGAAAGTTTTTCGACAAGAGGACCATGCCGTTCGGCATGCACGCAACGGGCTCAGCTTGGTGGGAAACCTGGCACAAGTTTAGAGGCCAACGCTCTCAAGATGTTTTACACGATGAGCTTATCGAAAGCTATGGGCTGGAGATGAACGACTTCAAGACCAACACTTCAGCTATCGCTTATTGCCAGCAAATTTCGCAGCGTTACGTGGAAGATAATCGCATTGTGTTTGTCTGGGATGCGTACATCGAACCGTACGGATTTAAAAACGAGCGCGTCCATGACGTCTACTTTCTGGAGCAAATGTATGTGCTGATTGAGCCCGATAAGGAGGATTCAGAAAAGCAGACAGGGGATGACGAGGGGGTTTCGACGCAGATATCTCTTTGCTATGTGATAAAACCGCGCTTCATGGATCCCAAACTGAAGGACGACGCCAAGACAGATGCAATGGTCAACTTTTTGACCAGCGCAGTGCTATCCAAGATCATGAATCTTCGGGAAAGGATGGAAACTCTACTACTGGATCAAGCACTGCAGCAGCAATAGACACGATGCTCGTGGAGCATTTGAACTAATAGGATGCTGTTTTGAGGTCGTGATATGCTTAGAACTGCGATTAATAGCCGAATTTCTTGGGTATCACCACTGCTTTGGCTATTGCCGATGCAGAGCAGTAAATAAAGAACATTTCTAGCGAAGAAACGTATTTATTCATTCCCGTTGCCACACGGCCGAAGGAGGAAGTAATGATACCTTTGCTCTATGAGAAGGGTGGGAGATATACACCTTCGCCACGACATATCTAGCCAAAGTTGACAAACGGCTGGCTCAGTCCCCCTACTTGTGGCTGCTGCTGCTGCTGTTGCTGCTGTGGCGGTCGCTGTTGCTGTGGTTGTTGTTGTTGCTGCTGCTGCTGGAAGCCTCCCTGGTTCATTTGCATGCCCATGGGGTTCATTCCCATCGGTTGTCCCTGGAATCCCATCGGCGCGGCGCCACCTACTCGAAACAAATACCAACGTCAACCTCCAGCACAGAGAGGTCACTACACACCACTTCCATCTTGACGTACCCATCATCATACCGTTCTGCTGCGCGCCGAACATTTGGTTCTGCATGGGGTATCCCATCATCATGTTGGGCTGCTGTCCCATCATGGGGTTTATGAATCCCTGTCCGCCGGGCATGGCCATGCCCTGTCCTCCGGACATGGGCATCCCCATGGGCATGGGCATGCCCATGGGTCGCGGAGGCATCATGGCCATGCCGTTCATCCCCATGCCGTTCATCTGCATGTTCATCATGGGCGCCGGCGCCATCCCCGGCTGAGGCGGGAACGCGTTCTGCTGCGGCGGCGGCGCCTGCTGCGCGCTGGCTCCGAAGCTGGCCATGATGTTGGCCATCTTGTTGACGTGCTGGTCCGCCGGGTTGGGCGGCTGCGGCGCGAAGGCGTCCTTGAAGCCCGTCTGCGCGTTGGTGGAGCCGCCGAAGCTGGCCCACTCGTCCTGCTTGGGCGGCGCCTGCACGGGCGCGTCCACGAGCCTCGGCGTGGGCGCAGCCGCCGGCGCGCTGAACACGTCGAAGGACAAGATGTCGGCGGCCGCAGCGGGCTGCGCCGTGGGCGCGGGTTCCCTGGACGCCGTCCGCGAGCTGTGCCTGGACCCGTGCCTCGATCCCTTGTCCTTGCGGCGCCGTCGCTCCTTGTCGGCGTCCGCGTCGTCGTCGCTGCTGCTGCTTTGCTTCTTCCTGCGGGGGGCGTCGGCCTCGCGCGCGGGCGGCGCGTCCCCCGCGAAGCGCTTGCGCTCGTACTTGTCGCGGATCCACATCTCCTTCTCGCGCACGCTCGAGTGCTCCGTGGGCGCGCGGTAGTCGCGCGGCACGTGCGCCTCGTAGTGGGCCTTGGCGCGGGCGTTGCCCCAGCGCTGCATCTGCGCCACCTGCTCGGCCGTCCACGCGTCCAGGTTGACGCTGCGCACGAACGTCAGGTGCACGCCGAGGCTGCGGTGGATGCCCGAGCACGCGATGCAGATGAACACGCCGAGGTTGATGGAGGCCCAGCGCGGCCCGCGGCAGCCGCAGTCGGCGCAGAACTTGTTCGCCTCCAGCTTCATGAGCTCGTTCAGCTGCTTCTTCAGCTTCGTCTGGTCGTCGGGCGCGCGGGCGCCTCCCGAGCGGCTCATGGTCCGCGACGTCTGCGGGGGAGCCGGCAAATTGGCGAGTGACGCGATGATTGAGGGGGGCACGGCACGGACGGCGCTATATTTAGCCCTCGGGGGGACGATGCTGAAACCACCGCGTGGTGGTATCAGGATAAGGAGGGCGGGGGAGGCCCGCAGCGGTGCACATGGCTTACACGTGTGACGACGATGCGACAGCTGATGTGTAGCCATCTGACGTGGCCAGTTGATGTTGAAGCTGATGCGCGCAGGAGGTCAAGGGCATTGCCATGGCCATGGACACATGGGAGCACAGGCGCTCGAGGAAGGCGCCGCGCGACTCGGTGGATGCGTCCGAGTGGAATTTCTCCCCGGCGCTCGAGGGACTGGAGACGATCACCGTCATGTGCTCGGACTGGACACGCGCCTCGAGTTGAAGTGGGGGGGAACGGAACGGAGCGTGACGCAGCATCTCGTCCAAACTGCGGATCGAGCCGAGCGGATCGTGCCACGTCACGGAGTGGAAGCCGTGGCAGAAGCTCCGGCTGCTCAGCACGTTGGCGTGGATCGAGCGGATGCCCAGCGGCGACAGGTCGGCGAACGACACGAGGCTGGCGTCGCAGGTCATGGACGCGCGGATACTCGCGAAGTGGCGAGTGTGCTGGGCGTGCAGCTGCTTGCCTAGCAACCAGAGCCCCACGCTCACGTCGTCCAAGCCGTTCATGCCGCGCAGGTGCCACGAGTTCTTCGCGATGAACCGGACGCCGTCCATCGAGAGGACACTGTGCGGCCCGTAGACGTAAGGCAGCAACGCGCGCATGGGATACTGGGCCTCCGGTAGGCGATACTGACTCTCCTCGTCTCGAATGGGCACTTGCTTGTTTCCAAGCATCGTAGCCCACACTTCGCCAAAGTATCGCCCCGTGCGGTTTGCTCCACGTAGATGCTTGGCCAGCTGATCCACCTTCAAATAAACGTCATCGTCTAGGACCATCGCGAAGTTGGCGTCGGGGAATTCAGCTGCTGCGAGATGCATGAATGAGGCCACTTTGTCACTTAGATTCTTGTACCCGTCTGTGCACTCCAGCTCCTCTGTTAGTAGGTCGCCGAATACTGCTCTCTCCATCGCCACTGCTTCCAGTAGTCGCCTCCGTTCGTGATCGCTCTCGACATTTGCCATATTTGGTTCACAACCAAGAAACAGCACTTTAACGTCGTGAGGAAGCTTGCGTGGATCAGCCCACGACTCGCGTATCGCCTGTCGGCGAGGGAAATTCGTCACTACGGCCGTCTTGACACCAATAACAAGCATAGGGCTGCTAGTCAACGACACGTGACCCCGCTGCAGTACTAAATTGTTATCTTCCTTGTCTTCAACTTGTTCTTCCTGATCAGCCCACTGCAAAAGATTCATGTCCTCCGGAAACTGCTGTTCCTTGCGACTCTGCTCTGCTAGCCGTGTATTATGTAAGTACAAATCGGCTGAACTCATCAAACTGAAAGCAACTTTCTCTGTTTCGTGATAGTAGTTGGTTTCGGATGGATCGGTGATGAACGCTGTAACAGTGTAGTTGCCTTCTGGCAGCGATCTATAGACAATCGGTGGATCTCCTTGCCCCTTACACTTTTCGTGCCGTCCATCAATCTCTGCACAAAAATGTACATCCCCATAATAAACTTCAAACTCTTGGGCACTTCGTGCCTTGATTCCGAGTCGAATCTCCACAGGGAGCTCTGTTGGCGTGTCATTCTCCGGAGTCATGATCCAAAATCCCAGCAGCGGGTCGCTCATGTCCTGACTCGCAGCACCTTTGTCACCCCTTTTGATTGTATACGGTGCTGTCGATTCTGTCGGCTGCATTGAACTGGAGGCGTAAAGCACGCTCGCGACCGACAGCAGCAGCATTCCCATGTCGCGATCTTCGACGATCTTTTTGATAGGCAACACCACGTAAATACGAGTTACACAATGATATGGGACAGAGGAAGTTGCTTACCATACTTTCTCGCTTTGAAAACGCAGGCCTACAACGCTTTTACCCTACCAGCTTACCTTCCTGCTTACTACTAGTATAATGTCTTTTGTTATGATTACATCTTTTTTCAAGTTGATTCAGGAGAGTTGAGCTGTGAGCTTGGCAGTGTACACGGGAGCAAATCCTGTCCGTGAATTCGACGGCAGATTCGGTGTTTGGAAAGAACAGAAACTTCGTTCCGGCGTTTAATGAAGTGGAAACGATCACTGTCATCTGCTGGGGATCAAGATTGTCGGCATATGTCTCGAATTGTAAGGTCATATGCTGTGGCGACTGCTGCATTGAACGTTGCAATATTTCGTTTAAGGACGGAATCGAATTCAAGTGTCGATGCCACGTGATCATATGGAAACCGTGACAGAAGCTTCTGTTGCTGATGAGGTTAGCGTGGATCGATCGAATGCCCAGCGGGGAAAGATCTGCAAACGACACCAGAGTGTCTTCACAGGTCATCGAAGAGCGAATACTTGAGAATTCTGCTGTATGCTGTGCTTTAATTTTCATGAGCCAAAGCCAGAACCCCGAGCTTACATCCTCTAGGCCATTCATGCTTTGCAGTTTCCAGTAGTTTTTTGAAATGAATCGAACGCCGTCCATCGAAACAATGTAGTGCGGTCCAGACCCGTACGGCAAAAATTCGCGCATGGGATATTGGTCTTTTGGCAAATGGTACACGCAAGCTGGGTCACGAATTGGCTCTTGTTTGTTCGCAAACTTTTCAGCCCAAACTTCTCCAAAGTACAATCTTGGAAGGTTTGCTTTGCGAAGGTGTTTCGTCAATTGGTCAATTTGCACGTATACGTCGTCGTCTACGAGCATAACAAATTTGGCGTCGGGGAATTCGGCTTCAGCCAAGTGCATGAATGACTTGACTTTGTCTGCTAAATTTCTGTAGGAGTCCGTACAATCCAGTTCTTCGGTGAGGAGGTCTCTATACACTGCTCTCTCCTTAGCCACTGCACGTAGAGTTCGCTGTCGCTCATGTTCATTCCGGAATAATGAAATATTTGGCTCACAGCCAAGGAAAAGGACCTTGACGTCTGGGGGAAGCATGGCTGGGTCAGCCCACGTATCTCGAATGGCTTGCCGACGAGGAAAGCTCGCTACAACAGCGGTTTTGACCCCAATCACGAGCATCGGACTGCGCGTCGACGTGACATGAGTGCGTGGCAAGATCAAGTTGCCATCCTCAATCTCGCCACGAATTCCTGCTTTATCCACCTCCGCCCAGTGTAGCAAATCGACATCCGCGGGAAATTGCTGCTCGATTCGACTCCTCTCCGCCAGCAACGCGTTGTGGAGGTTGAACTCCTTTGACTCCAGTACCGTAAACCGAACTGTTGTGGTCTCATGGTATCGGGTCTTTCCCGTCTTGTCACCGATGTAGGCGATAGGTGTGTAACTGCCCTCCGGTAGCAGCCGAAAGATGGTTGGCTGATCTCGCGTCGACTTGCATTTCTTCCACAATCCATTCAACTCCACGCAAATGCTCGCGTTTGCGTAATAGTCTGCAAACTCGTCGAAGCTCGTGGCATCAACGAAGAGTTTGACTGTCACCGGCGTCGTCGTCACTGCGTCATCCATGGGATCCACGATCCGGAAGCCCTCCACCGGGTCGCCTCCATATGTTGCGTCGTGCTGGAAACCCCGAGCGGCGTCTATCGAACGCGTCGACTCTGCAGCCAACGCGACGATCGTCAGCAGCAGCAGCGACGTCGCGACGTCCATCAGTCGGCTCGCGATCTTTGGCTCCACTGGATACGGGACAGGTGGCGTGACACGCCCCATGCAAGTTTAATTTATGGAGAGGAAAAAAACACACACACAACCGCGACAGGTTGAAGATACTCTTGAGCATGGCCGCCCCATTGACGTCAGGGGAATGTGCCCATTCTGAGGGCTCTTTTGGGGCGAGATGGCGCAGAGGGAAGCGCTCCCAAGAAGAGGAAAGTGGGGGAATGCGGGGATGCTCTGGAGGGCCGACGAGGACACGACAACACGGTGCAGTGGGGAGCGCTCGTGATGCGCTGCGCTGTGGACAGCGAGCACCCGGAAGTGGTTCGGTGGCTGCACGAGAACATGCCGGACGACGCGGGCGAGCGGGACAGAGAGCTCGAGGTCAAATGCGCCTTGAGGAACGGCGACGAGGAGCTGGCCAAGTTCCTCATGCCCCCGGGCTGATGCGTGCCGGACTACGCGGGTTGCTTCGGACTCGAGATGATCGAGTGGATGCTGGACTGCGGATACATACGCCGGGATATAACCCACGCCAATGACGCGATTGCAAGCTTGGTCCAGGGTGGCCGTTTGGACCTCATGCAGCAAATTGTGCTGCTGCATTCGCCGCCTCGGGAGCAAGCCTCGCTTTGTTTGCACTCGTGGTGGAACGCGATTAAACAAGCGTGTGAACAAGGCTACTTGGAAATGCTCCAGTGGCTCATGGATCATCCGTTGGGTAGGGAACTCCGTAGGAACATGAAAGCTCACAGAAAGTACTCCCACCTCATTCGCTTGGCAGGCCAAAACGATCAGGCTGAGATAATGGGGTATCTCTATGAACAAGGAGGCGCAGAGGAGGCAGAGCAAGACCCTATTGTTATCAGAAAATATGCCGACGAGTTGAGGGTTGCTATTCGATACGATCGCTGCAATCCGGTAAAATGGCTAGTTGAAAACATCGCGTTTCCGGATCTTGGGCATCCTGGTTATATGATCATCAACATAACCACGAAATTCAGACGATTTAATATCCTGCAGCTTTTACACGAGCTAGGATCGTCGAAGTCATTGATCTAACCCACAGTGAAAAAAATCAAGCGGGTCAAGTCGCAACGTGGTGGTCTCGCTCTGCCAACCTGATGGACTTTGCTGGGGGAAGTGGAGACGTAGATATGTTTAAGTGGTTGTTGGCCAATCACCTCCAGACTGTCACAAAGAATGCCATGGACCGAGCCGCGTGTTGCGGTCGCTTGGAATTGGTACAATGGTTGCATCAGCATCGACCGGAAGGGTGTACGACAAAGGCGATGGATGGTGCTGCATCCAGAGGACATTTTGAGTTGGTAAAATGGCTTCATTTTAATCGGTCAGAAGGGTGCAGTCAAAATGCGATGAACGGAGCTGCGGAGGGGGTCATCTGGAGATAGTGAAATGGCTTCATTACAATCGGAACGAGGGCTGCACTACCGATGCAATGGACGGAGCTGCTCGGACAGGCCACTTGGAAATTATAAGATGGTTAAACGCAAACCCGTCAGAAGGTTGCACTGCCAAACCTATCGGTGGTGCTGTCAGGAACGGTCATGTCGAGCTTTTGGTTTGGTTGCACGCACACTTTCCAAACTTCAAACCTACGGTAACCGAGTTGTTGGCGCGTAGTGAAAATAAGTTCGAGGTTATGCTCTTTTCACATTCACACTTCCCACAAATTCTCACTCCAGAATGCATTATGGAGATACGCAGTCAGTTTGGATTGGATGAAAACATTCTTAACTGGCTAGGTGACAACTACCCGAGCTCATAATGGACAGATATTTCCGATATTTTCGGAAGAAACAGGACAAAGAGTTGCACGTGACCGTACTACACAGTCCTAGTCGATGACTAAGGGTTCTTACAGTATTCTGATTGTACTTCGAAGTATCGCATAATGTTGGCCTTGCCATCTCAGTGCATCGAATTTCTTCCCTAGGTCGCAATTTCGGCGGGGGCATTTCATTCACATTAATTTAAAGCTTGCAGCGTTCGATTGAGTTGGAAAACAATATGGGGCATTTATTAGTTTTTCCTTCAACTTATCTAAGTGCTCGATCGCTGGACCTATTTCTCAGTCGCTACCTGGTTGCTATCTACCCTCCTCTTCTCATGCTGCCTTCTTCTTGCCCTGCTTTTTGAGCTTAGGTTTTGTTGCCTCTGGTTGCTTCTTTGGCGACATTCCTGGAATTGGTTTAGGAGCTGGAGGTGGAGTTGGCACAGCTGGCTGTTTCCATGCCTTTCCTCCTGGAGTGACCTTCGTATTACCGTTGCTAGCCTTGTGTTTTGAACCACTAGAGCCCTTAGCCTTAATAAAGGCAGATCCTGGAGACGGAGGTGCTGGGGCTCGCGGAGTAGGCCTCTTGTTTGTCCGGATGTAGAACAGTACGTAGGCGGTTTCGCTGAGAGCTGTGGCCTCCGAGATGGAGATCACGTGCTCGTCATCGTAACGGAACCACTGGTCCTTGTTGTCGCGGCACACGCACGTATAGTGGCCACCAACGACAAACTTGCCCAGGTGCGATACTACAGCAAAGAGCTCGTACATTGGAGGAGTCGAGAAGCCGGCACCGCTGATCGACGCAACCCCGGGGATATCCATCCCGTTCTCGGCTCTGCAAGTTTGTGACATAAACTGCGTCGGGAACTCCAAGAAGGGTGGATACTTGACGAACTGTTGCAACTTCACAGGACCCTGCTCTGGGTGGTAGGTGAATCGCTTGACGCTAAGCGTCAACACAACAGGAAGAGACTCCGCAGTCGTGAACTTTTTCATCGTGGGGACCTGGTTTGCGTCTTCAATCACCTCGACCTCGAAGGACTTGCGGATCATCTCCTCAATTGTGATTGGGGTACTTAGTGGCTTAGCTAGTCCGTTAGTACCTGTGACGAACGAAGGATCTTGTGTCTCGTAGTCTAGATTCAAGTGCAAACAGTGGAATGGCTCTACAGTGATGGAGCTCTGCCTCTTGCCATTTTGCTTGAGCTCTGAACGCAGTGCGCCCTTGAACAGCCAGTTAATCGGCGAGCGAGTCGTGTCGACTGGGTTCTGGCGGAGCACGCTGCTCTTGCCCTTCTTGCCAACTTCTGCCCACCCATCATCAAACGCCTGCGCACTTTCAAAACCAGCATCTACACCATTTCCGATCTGCTTCTTGGCAGCACTACGCTTCGTCTGCTTCTCACACGACGCAGGCAGTTCCAACCCACTCTTCTCGTACTCGCTGTGCAGGTACTCCAGGAAGAACTCGAGGAACTCCAGCGCGTCCTCCTGCTCGCCACGCATCTTCTGAAAGGCGCTCAGCACGTCCATAAAGTATCCGCTAATTCGAATCGCCTGCGGCACCTTGCCGTGCATATCATTCGGGTTGCGCTCGCCGCTCGCCGCCTGCAACTGCACTATTCAAACACAGCGACATCATCCCGCCACCGGTCAACGCTGCATCCCGCGTCCGCCCAATGAGCCTCCCCACGTACGTTGCGCCAGCGTGGGCTCCTCAAACTCGCGGGTGAAGGCGACCATGTGCCGCCACGCCTTGAACGTGGCCGTACTCGCCATCATCTCGTGCGTCGGCGCTGTCGCCGCCGAAATGTCCGCCAGCAAGCTGCAACGCAACAAAAACAACACAAACCAAAAACAAAACAAAAAAACACACAAGAAAAGCAAAGGAGAACACCAGCATCAGTCTCCTCCTCCACCAACTCCCATCCCTCCGCCCCACAACTCACTTCAAGAACGGCGGGCAGGCCAGCACCGACTGCATGATGACGTTCTGGAAGCACGTGTTGCCCTGGTTCACCAGCCCTCTGCGTCACCCGCCCCGTCAGTCTCGTCTCTACCCGTCTCTGTCCTCCCCATGAGGACCGCACCTCTTCTTCATCTCCTTGGCGGGCGCCGTCACGTCCAGCGCCTCGAGCGTCTCCTGCACCGCGAGCTCGAAGGCCAGCGGCTCGCGCGGGTCTCGCGCGCTCTTGGCGGCGCCGCCCACGCCCGCGGCGGCGGCCCAGGGAGCGGCCGCCGCTTTCTGCGGCGCCTTGGGGGCGCCCAGCGCCTCGGCCCACGACTTGGGCGGCGGCGGCTCCGTCGTGTCCGCGGCCGCTGCGCAACGGGAGAGTGAGGACTCGATCGACGCGCCGGGAGGAGGCGGACACGGCACGCACCGTCCTGCAGCGCGCGCTGCGTCTCCTCGGGCGAGAAGTCCCCGAACGTGATCACGGCCGCGTCGCCGCCGCGCGGCTCATGCCCCGACGTCATGCTGTGAGGAATGAGGGCCAATGCCCGGCGGCGCGTAACCCCGTAACCCCCTGCGGTTACGATTGACCTTCACTCACAAGGTCTGATGGTGTGGTCCACAGCATGGACGACCGGACGACGCAGTGTGTGTCACATGGCGCGCGTGTTGTTGCCCACGTGATGCGGAGGGTAAAGTTCTTGCAGGAAGAACTAGGGTACGGACGAGATTTAAGGAGCTCTCGCGCCGCGATGTGCATTGCTTGAGGTAACGTTAGGTGACTTGCCTGCTGTTGGCGTCGGATGCGAGCGTGCACTTTAGTTAAGAGCAAGACGCACTAAAGTATCGACAGTACCCGTCCACATGTTTTTATTTCATTTCAATCAACTTGCGGCTCTGGTGTAAATCGTCACGGATGGTACGTATGTAGGCGCTCGTACGCAGCCTTTTCGTTGTTTGGTGTTGATCCCACCACGGTTTTCGCTCCAGGCGTCAGCGCCGGATAAAGTTGTTGTTGTCACGAAGCATTTTCTTCTCCACCTCCGCCTTGTGCTTCTCGTTTGATTTCTTCAAGACAGCTCCTTCGCCTTGCTCCACGGCATTTTGAACCACGACTTGACATTCTTTAGCCCGGTCAGTGATGCCCCCAACCTCTCTTCGTTGTCGGTGGCGCCCAGCATGCGGTCCGATTCAGCAGCCACACTCTTGATCTGCGTCGAATCAGCCGCTGCGAAGCTGGAGCAAGTAACGACGAGGGTAACCACCACCATTACCAGGAAGGATGTCGGACGCATATTTTCGGAGGTTTTGAGCTTCCAGCGTAAAGCTAGTCGAGGTGCTATCCAGGAGGGCAAAACCGAACTGTTGGCCCATGTACACTACAGCAAATTCTGCCACTTCCGGTACCATGGTCCGACCACATCGTGGGATTTGCAATTGCTTTATAGAGCTTAGAGATGGAGGTCTGCAGCGCGGAAAATAATATCTTCTACCTCTACATCCCCCGAGTAGCCAGTTTCTTTCTTGCTACGCTCGTCTACTCCGTTGAAGACAATACCGGTGTGGCGAAAACAATTTTCAATTGTAGCCTTGGCCTGCAGCTCCTGCCAGATTTCTTTGCTCCACTTCATCGCTTGTAGCTGGTCGACTTTATAGACGTCACCCTTCTTAATCTGCTCGGCACGCTTAATCTTCTCATACACCCACCGTAGCTGCTTTCTACGATACGCACGCTTGAACTCGGCAATTATTCCTGCATCCATTGGCTGCAGAAAAGCAGTCGTGTTTGGTGGCAAAAACTCTAGGCGAACGTTAGTGCATACAATCTCACCTATACTATGCGGCTCCAGTTCGGTTGTG
>BSXT01003093.1:0-23659 GCA_030267785.1 Phytophthora fragariaefolia
GATCTTACGCGGGTCTAAGAAAGAGCATCCTCGCCAAGGTGGTGGACGCTCCACAGAGTCGAGTGGTCAAACTACCGCGGGCACCTACACTTCCAGCACTGAAGGATATTGTGGCCTCTGACACTGATGAAGAAGATAATGTCGTATATGAGCACGATGTTACAGGAGGCACTGCTATTGACGAAGCTGAAGGTAAGAGCGACGAAGAGCTCAATGTGTCGGACGAAGTGTCTTCATCCGGGGAGGAGGGTGGCCCCCCCACAATATGACACCTCTTTTCAGTACGAGGCAGCGGCGCAGTTATAGGCAATCTTAAACAATTCCGTTTCAATACATACTTCATCTCCATTGACTAACATCCATGTGGGCAGGGATCATTTGCACACGTGGGCAAACAAGTGTTATAGACCTTGGGCAAATTGGGGATTGGGCAGTAATAATGGTTATCTGGCCTGAGCGGTAACGTGAGCGTCCACCTTTCAAAGATGTTCAGGATTCGCAGGGAGTTGGCAAGCTACGGCTACGACATGGACAACCTCAACTTGAAGCCGATGCTGTTGGACGCCTGTACGATTTTGAACAGCTGCGTGGAGCAGCCTAGTACGGTGGGAACGGCGGCGACATCACGCCGGACGGGCTACGCGTCCAGGCAATGGTTATGAGTGAGGCGGCACTTTGTTATCCTGACGGCAAACGTCATGTTCACTTTGTTCACGATCTGGACACAGGTATTGAAGACATATAGTTCATGGACCAGACCAGTCGATATTAGTACCCTAGCCAAAACGCCAGCCGAATGAGCCCGAACGAATACGAGCAGCCTGACTGTCCCCGACTGTGCCCACAATGTTATCAAGCATCAAACAGATACCTACCTGCGCACTGCAGCCTGTGGTTCGGCTCTCCTGACTTGGTCGTTTGGCGGTTGCCGTCGACTGATACTTCCCATGATGTGTGCATACAAATGTTCTCGCATACTGTTCCCACACGTCGGGGATCTTAGCTGCCTCGGACCCCTTCCAATCGATAACCTCATTACGCTCTGACACAGTGGTATTTGTATGCGCTCGGAAGATCTAACAAACAAAACACGAGTTTAAATAGAGTACTGTCACGTGGATGTGGTCTCCACATGACTTACCTGGAAAATTTCGGCTTGATACACGGCCAGGTAGGCCTCAAATGCTTCCCACGATGGAAACAGCACCTCACGACGAGGAGGGGCTACGATCTCTCTTTACCCTCCATTTTCACTCGCGCTGCTCGTGAACTCCTTCGATTCGGTACGACTGGGGTCGGCAATGGCACCCACGCGCTCAAAGGCGAGCCCTCCGACATGCCGTCCTCGCGTTGCCTTCCACGTCCGACGCCAGTGGGCGTTTGTGAGATCTGCGCGGCCGCGGCATTATGATCCTTCCCTGGCGCTCGTTTACCTGGGGGGGCGGCTCTGGATGGCTTGGAAGTGCGGTATACTTGTCTGGCAGTATAGACTTCCGGTCGTACGGATATGACCTTATCTGCAAATCTGGGATGGGCAGGATACTCCAGGAGATGAGCTAGGGGAATGTTATTCCCATTCGGGCAAAATATTCTCTCTCCTTTTACATTTGCACTGTCGCGCAGCATTCGCATTTCGCACTTAGCTGAGGTGGACGACACAGGCAACACGGAGGTAATTTATTACAGACAATCCTGGCATATCTGATACCTTTCATATCGGATATCCGGTTATAGGTGACACGAAACTGGACCACCGACTTGTTAGTTAGGAAAAAAGGGAGAAAGCTGATACCTGCCAAACCTGAAACCTTATATATGTGGATGAGATGACAGCTTTCAATTACGAGTTCAATGTCTGCTTCATTCCTAATGACTGCGATGTTATGATGGGGGTGCCGTGGAAAAGGAAGATGAGACCGATTATTGATTGGAGCACTGATCGAGTGTACAGCACTGATGAATACGTCAAGTTAGTGCTCAAGCACGGACGGAAACCTCCGTACAAAGCGGCCAAGCGGCAGTGTAAGTTGGGGAATCGCTCGCCGGTACTAAAGATCAGTAATCGTCGTACCCAGCAGCAAACCAAGCTGCATGTGCTTCGAGGGTGCTCAGCAAAATCTCGCTATACCAGCCGAGTACATGGAACGACGTGATTTATACCGATGAAGCAAACAAAAAGCTTGTGCGCGCCAAGAAGTGTGAATTTATGATAGTTCTTCCTCAAAAGACTATCAACATGCTCTATTCCGTCTTGAAAGGGGGGCATGATTTTACGTCGGTGGAGATACAAGCACTAGAACAAGTGCAACGCGAATTCAACGCCATGGGAGCGGAAACTCGCGAAAAGACTGAGCGTCAGGCGACGACGGACCGTGATTCTTTTACAAATAACCCTGCTTTCCCGCTGATTCAAAAGTTTGAGCCCATTTTTCGTACAAAGTTGCCAAAGGGACGTCCGATGCACGGTGTACACGAAATGGAGCTGGTTCCGGGCCATGGGGCAATATTTCGACAACAGTGGAGACTTAGCCCAGAACAGACTAACACATTAAAAGAATGGTTGAAGGAGATGTTGGAAGCCGGCTTAATTCGTCCTAGCATCTCGCCACATGGAGCACCAACATTTTGTTTTAAGAAACCAGCGGGATGGCGTATTGTTCATGACTATCGGGCCATGAATCAAAAGTCAATACGTCAGTCCATTCCAATGCCTCGAAAAGACGATATATTGGACAGGATGGCTGGCTGTCGTTGGTACAGTTGTTTCGATCTCTTGTCGGGGTATTATCAAATACGCATGCGTGAGAAAGATATACCATTGACTGCGTTCCAAACTCTGGAGGGTCTTTTCGAAATGTAGCAGTGCCGATGGGTTTAAGCAACGCATCTGCTACCTTTAATCGAATCGTTACAAGCATTTTCAAGGACATGAACGAATGTGTCGCTACTTATTTCGATGATATTTACGTTTTCACAAAAGATGAGAACATCGAGGTTCATCTCGCTGCCGTTGAACGTGTCTTCCAGAGATGCTTTGACCGCAGATTATATTTGAAGTTGGCGAAGTCAACCATTTGTAGCCGGGAAATTCCGTGTCTTGGTGATTTTGTGGGTATGGAGGGGGTAAGAATTGATGTGGATAAGGTGGCTGTCATTAATGAGTGGCCTGTGTCTCGTACGGTTAAGGATCTTCAATCTGTCCTTGGTACAACCGTGTACGTGCAACGATTCTGCGATCACTACGCCGAACTTAGTGCCCCACGCTTTAATCTTGTCAAGTCGAAAGCAAAGGTACTTGTGTGGACATCTATGGCTCAGTCAGCGTTCGACGCACTCAAACAAGCGTTATGTAAAACACCGGTTCTCGTGCTTCCTGACTTCTCTCGGCCTTTCCGAATTCGTACGGACGCTTCACAGTTCGCAATCGGTGGAGTCCTTTATCAAAGTGAATGTTCGTCAGAGGAGGTCGAGGGCAAGAAAAATGCCCCTATTGAACACCCAATAGCATTTACGGGGCGAAAGCTCGCCCCCGCAGACCTAAACTATCCAACACACGAACAGGAAATGCTAGCAATTATTCACTGTTTGAACATTTGGCGCGTGTATTTGATCGATGGAGGTGCACAGTGGAAACGGACCATCGATCTTTAGAGAAAGTTTTCACACAGAAGAGCATCAATCGTCGTATTTGCAGGTGGTATGACCAGCTGGCTGACTATCAGTTAAAGGTGAGCTACATTCCGGGTGAAACCAATACTGTCGCTGACACGTTGAGCAGAAGAAGTGATTTTGAAGTCGATTTTTTAGCTTTGAAAACTAAGCAGATGTACGGGATAAAAAAGCTGAGGCCAAAGTCACTCATAGAATTAATTCGCAGAGCTCAAATTAGTCATAACGCTGTTCGCGAAAGTTTGATGAAGAACAAGAAACCCGCGGTTGCCCATGCAGAGCGCTTTCGTTATTCCGAATCTGACGATTTAGTATACTACGATCATAACGGAGTATCTCGTATCTTGATCCCGGGTGATAACAAGGAAGTTCAAACGCAATCCTATGGGAGCTTCATGATAGTGCAATTAGTGGCCACCCGGGTATCGAGAAGACCACGCGAGCTGTTCAGGAACAATTCTTCTGGAAAAAACATGCACAAACGTATCACGCACTACGTGAAGACGTGTCCAACGAACCAAAGGTCAAAAGGCAGAACAGGGAAAGCGCCCGGGCTACTGAGACCTCTAGAGACTCCAACAGGACGCTGGACATCAATAGGTATGGTTTTCGTAAGTGGTCTCCCCGTTAATGAGGACGGCAAGGACGCGGTGTTAGTGATTGTGGATCGATTGAACAAGCGGGTCCGTTGTTGAATCAAACACGGACATATCTGCTAAAGATTTGGCTGATATTTTCTGGATAAGTATGTGCGCTGCCACGGTATCCCGCAGGACATTACCTCCGATCGTGATTCGAAATTCACCTCGCACTTTTGGCAGGAGTGCGCTAAACTTACCGGAACGAAGCTAAGAATGTCGGCTGCATATCAACAAAGGACAGATGGGCAGGTTGAACGGATAAATGCAATCTTGGCCACGTATCTGTGGAGCTACGTCGGTGGATATAAGAACAGTTGGGCGTCGTACCTTGCCTTGGCGGAGTTTGCCTACAATTGGCATTACCAAGATTCCATTCAGATGACACCATTCTTCGCAGATTTCGAGTACAATCCGGCGTTGCCGATTAATTTGGACGTTCGCGCCTCACAAACATCCGAGTCAAAACCGGCAACGACATTTCTACTTCACATGGAGCACATATTGAGGGAACTCCAAGCAAAAATTACAAGCTCGGCCGAAAAGATGAAGTTGTAGTATGATCGAGGACGGCGAGACCAAACATTCAGGATTGGTGGCATGGTGCTCGTCTCGACCAAAAATCTCAGTTTTGAAAATACAGGAGCAAGGAGACGGAAATTGGCGCCAAAGTGGATTGGATCTTACGAAGTTATCGAGGATGTGCAAGGCAGTTCGTCGTATCGACTAAATCTTCCCCGGTAAAGCTACCTTTATCCCGTGTTTCACACAATGAGCTTAAAACGTTTTCAAAAGGATACTTCATCTACATGAGATAATGCAGTTCCGACGGTCCAACTAAAAGATGGCACAGAAGGGCATCTGATCGAAGACATCTCGGAGCATCGATTTGGAGTAGATGGCCTCGATGAATACAAGTGCAAGTGCGTTGGAGCAGTCGATGATATCACCTGGGAACCAGCTACGAACTTACAATCTGTTCCGGGAGTCATCAAGCAGTTCTTGAGAAAGGAGAATGATCTCAATCCTTGGGGATCAACCAGACTACGAAACAAGCATCCCTCAGCAAACTACATTGGTGAAACAAGCTTCGGCAGGCAAGCTCGATCAAGCAAAATGCCGGAGCTCCATCTGAAAATCTCGCCGCATCGCGCATTTCATTTTCAACATCCAAAGTTCTCTTCAGAGGAGGTCGTGTTACCAAATTGGTGACTCAAGTGCAGACCAACAGATGGAGGAAGAGTATCAAGGTCAAGGAGCTGAGAAGGCGCACGATGGCAATTTATATTTGCATACTTTAGCGAGTAGCTTAGGTAGAATGAGCGGTGGTTTCAGATCCCATCTCTGAGAGCGTCTACTCGCTTCTCTCTCTTTTAAAACAGATAACAAAGAAGAGCAACCCCACTGCGCTACCTTGCCGAAGCTTCTTCCTTCCAACGCAGCTTCCTCAAAGAAGACCTACCCGTCAGGAGAGAGGTCTTCTGCTGGTGTACGTGGCACCATATTGTAACACTCCTACACGTCGCGCACACGTGTAAGCTAAAGTAGTGAGCTAAGTAAGCCCACTACACACAAGCCGACTCGAGCCACATTCCATAGTGTGTTTTGGGTTTCCCAGGGCTAGTATAACTTGAAACACTACTTGCCCTGTGCGAGTTCTACACCCTGGGCGATAAAGGCGCTCACCCGCCTCGCCTCATACCAGTGCTACGTTGTCACTGGCCTGTATCAACGGATGGCACCCCGTCCCCCCCTCATTTTCATTCAACAAGATAACGCGCCCGGACATGTTGGTGCTGGAGATGCTGAATTTTCAGCAGCTACTGCCGCCTTCAGATGCAACATCAAGCTGCAGAACCAACCTGCCAACAGCCTTGATCTTAATTGTAACAACCTTGGGATTTTTCCGGTGATTCCATCTCGTCAGCACAAGAAGAGAATACGCACACTTGATGGACTTATGTTATAGATACGGTTATTGAGGTTTATTGAGAGCTACCACAGCGCATGTTTTTCTAAAGTTGTGGTGCTCGATGGATGACTGCATTGCTCAAGGGGGAGATAACAACTACAAGCTCCGCCACATGAAGAAGGCCAAGCTGGAGCTGGAGGAAAGACTTCCCGTCTTGATTCGTTGTTGCTCTCGTGCGGGGGAGATAGTGATGCTTTGTAGGTTTATTGGCTTACTTTAATCAAGTTTTTTTGTGCTTTGTTTTCTGAACTGTGGTCACAGTGGTATTGTGCGTTGTTTTCGGAACGGTGTAGTACGGTGCTTGGCCCGAAGCGTTGAACTGGAGTCACTGTAGTGCTCATACACTACTACAGTATACTGACCAGTTGTTTGTTCAACTGGTAGCAAATGGTAGACACACGTTTCCATGCCAACACCAGCAGTAGCACTTCGTCTGCTGCCTACGCCTTGCCTGGAGTGCTCTTATCCTCAGGACCCCCGCATTATTGCCTTCAAAACTCCGACTTTTTTGTAAAAGCGTACCCCTGGTTTACACGTGAGGTGGAATCCTATCCACAAATTAAATCAAGTATCATTTAGCTTGAACTCGTACCCGGTATATCACACAATTTATCCGGAATAGGTGTGTGTGTATCTAGCTTGAACCCCGTCAATGTGGCCCGACAATTTCTGTCCGACTTCAACTTTGTTCTCAGAGTGATGGTCGTCGTCCCGTTCCCGTCCCACGGGTCACTTGCCGGGTCGGGCCGGACCGAGCCAATCGCAAAGATACAGCATACAAACCCCAAGTGAGGCGGCGTCCCTTCGCTGGCCGGACTCACATACGTGGGGGGGGCTCCACATTCCGCACTCCCCGCAGCAGAGCGAGACCCGAGCGAGAGGCGCGCGCGCCCCCGAGACCGAGCGAGAGCCGCAGCCAGCAGCCAGCAGCTATGGACCGCTTCGCGCTGGACAAGCTCAAGAATGTGATGGACGACGCGTACGTGCCCCCGGGCGAAGCGGGCATCGCTCTTACGCGCGAGGTCTGATTCCGGGATCTTGTGCTCTCTATCTGTAGGAAGAGCGCCGTGAAGGCCAAGATGGGCACGGACGTGGAGCGCAAGATGGAGGAGGCGCTGTCCAACAAGAACTGGGGCGCCTCCAGCACGCTGCTCAACGAGATTGCGCAGCTCACCTACGACTAGTACGTGGATTCGTTCGGCGGGGCGGGGGCCGTGCTGCTATGCTGTTGTGCTGACCCATGCGTGGCTGATTGCTCTATAACTGTAGTGAGGCCTATGGGGTCGTCATGCGCAAGATCTGGGAGGCGCTGGACGCCGAGGGCCGCCAGTGGCGCGCCGTGTACAAGGCGCTGAGTCTGCTGGAGCACCTGATCAAGAACGGGACGGAGCGCGTGATCGAGAACGCGCGCGACCACATGTTCAAGCTGCGCCACCTCTCGGGCTTCTCCTACCACGATGGATCCGTCGACCGAGGCAACGGAGGTGAGGCGGCTGAAGCGCGCACTGGGAGAAACTTCCTTGTGTTTTGGCTGAGCTGTGGGTTCGCTGCTGTGATTTCTATCGTTTTCCAGTTCGTGACAAGGCCAAGCAGCTGGTGGATATGCTGAACGACAACGACATGATACGCACGGAGCGCGAGAAGGCCGGACGTCTGCGCAACAAGTATGTCGGCATTGGCAGCGGTGGCGGCATGGGCGGCGGATACAGTGGAGGAGGTGGCAGCAACTACAGTGGAGGCGGTGGCGGTGGCTACAGCGGAAGCGGCGGCTACAGTGGTGGTGGAGATGGCTACAGTGGCGGAGGCAGCAACAGCTACAGCGGAGGGGGCGGCAGTAGCTACAGCGGCGGCGGCAGCACGAGTTACAGTGGCGGCGGTGGCGGCTACAGTGGTGGTGGCGGCTACAGTGGTGGTGGCGGCTACAGCGGTGGTGGCGGCTACAGCGGTGGTGATAGCAGAGGCTACGGTGACAACGACTCGAAAAACTATCAGGAGAAGGAGAAGAACTACTCCAGCCGCTACGCTGATGACGATCGTGGTCCGTGGATTTCGTGACTGCGCTTATGCGTTTAACTGTTTTTTTCACTAACGGGTATTTCTGCACAGACGATGGCAGCGATGAATCTGAGTCTGAGGAGGAAGTGCGTTCAAAGCGACGAACGGCGTCGTCGAAGCGCAGGGCTGCTGCGAAGAAGAAAGAGGTGCGCTTGATTCCAAGTTACCATTATTTTCTAGTTTTGCAAAAAGAAATTCATCAAAGGATGTATGTTGGTTCAATAGGAATCGGAGAGCAAGCCAGCTGCAAAGACGCCTTCTGCGGAGCCGTCCCTTTTGGGTAGCGACTTTTTCAGCACCCCCGCACCAGGTATGAATGCACTATTTATCGGTCTGCTAGAGCGAGCTAACGATCGATCTTGTTCGGTTTGTAGCTGCACCTGCAGCGAACACATTCGATCCGTTTGCTCCGGCACCCGCTGCTTCCTCGACAGCGGCACCTCAAACAGCTTCTTTTGCGGCATTCGGCAACGCGGCACCCGCACCCCAGCAGTCGTTTAACGCTTTTGGTACTGCCCAGCCTCAGCAACAGCAAGCGTCATTTGATGCATTCGGTAGTGCTGCTTCATCAGCCCAAGGAAATGCTCAGCAGTTTGCTGCTTTCCCCGCCCCACCTGCTCACCAGGGGTTCAACGCGTTTGGACAGCAAGGCAACACTGCGGCTCCTTCAGCTCTTGCAGTCAATCAGCAACAGCAACAGTTTGGCCAATTTGGTGGTATGCAGGGAGGGGTGCAGCAGTCTATGCAGAGCGGCATGAACGTGCAGGGCCAAGCTCAGAGTCGGACCGCTTCCAATCCGGGTCCCAGTCAGTTCCGAACTAACTCCGGTCCGCAACCTGAGAAGAAGAGTAATGACGCGTGGGGAGCTGGTTCTTCGCTCTTCGATCTCAACAACCTGGGAAGCTCAACCGGCAGTAATAACAGCACTGCTGGACGTCCGGGACAACAGCAGCAGTCTAATGCAGGCCGCAACAGCTTTAGTGGTCTGGATACACTTGCTGGCATGCCGAGCAAACCGATGGGAGGCGCAGGCGGCATGAATCCCATGGGTGCTCCTGGCATGGGCGGAATGAACTACGGAATGGGCCAGGCGGGTATGCAGCCACAGTCGTACGGTCAAATGCAAATGGGTGGCATGGGTATGCAGCAGCCACGCCCGATGATGGGAGGCATGGGAATGCAGCAACCTGGCATGGGGATGCAGCAACCTGGCATGGGGATGCAGCAACCTGGTATGGGTGGCATGATGAACCAAGGTGGCTTCGGTAACATGGCTGCAATGCAGCAACAGCAGCAGCAACAGCAGCAGCAACAGCGCCAGCAGCAGGCATTCAGCTCGTTTGGCAATTTTAGTTAAGCGGGGCGTGCGGGGTCCAGCCATTTGGGTTGTGTTTAGCGCTATAGTCCCGATGCTAGAAGAGGAGAGACTACAGATATCCAGGATGCTGATAATACATGGTGAAAGCGGGATGCGACGCGGGAGATATCATCCAAACAACTACTACTTCGAAGTACATGTACTACGTAGTAGTAGCACTACCTATGTAGTATCAAATCTAGTTAAGCTGGAGAAGAAGGGGTAATACCCCTGCAAGGTTGTTAAGAACTTCGTTACCTCCGTTTTTGCGACTACGGGCCAGATTCGGTAGCCTGCAGCAACAAGGAGCTCAAATGATCATTGGCGCTTTGTGTAGAATCCAAAACGCCTCAATTGACATCTTCCCTCTGCTATGACGCTGATGATTCAACGCAGAGGTGCAAGATGATGATGGAGGAGACATGTATGCACACTGCACTAACACTAACTGCTGCTCTCCTCATGTCTTCCTCAAAGATGCAGAACTGAGCTGCATCTTTGCTGCAATCTTTGCAGGCCGCGCGAACTACCGCTCCATCGGCGGTGGAATCTTGTCGCTATACTCACCGTTGTATCCAACAACAACCAGGAGACAGCAGCATCCCTGGTACTCATCCCACGTGCTACCCTGCTGGCTCACCTTGGCCCAGCTCAGCTCAGCTCAGCTCAGGCCACTGAGTATATAATCTGTGAGGGGTTCCTTTGCCCCTTCAAGAACACGCCGACAGTCGCCCCTGCTTCCCCCCAAACAGTGCGTTCTGAGGTGACTGCGGCTGGGTCGTGCAGCCCGCGTCTTCCATCTCCTGGTCCTGCTCGCGCCTCTGCCTAGCTGCGAAAGTCTGGAATAAGTCTCCACTGGCACTACTGCTGCGCGAGAGCTTGCTGGCCGCAGTGGCCAAGTTGTTAATCTGACTGGACGTCTTCTTCAAGCTCACGCGCGGCTCGTCATCTTCATCCGCCGCATCCACATGGACGGATTTGCGTTTCCTGAGACCCTCCGGGTACTTGTTCAGTACACTGAAGGACGACATCACCCTCAAGTGGCCAGGTATGGACAGTCTGGCCTGCGGGCTCGTTTTGCGGCCTCGCGCAGAGGCGGGGGGCGAGTGCACGGCGTTGTCCTCCACGTCCTCCATGGGGGAGATTTCCACGTCGTCCACACTCATCATGGCGTCCAGCACCGCGTCGTCTTCTCTCCTGGTCGCGGCACTTCGCTGCTTGAGTCTGAGCTGCTTGCGCAGCACGTCGCGCGGCTGCGGGGACGACGGCGGCGTGCTCGGGCGCTCGGGCGGCAGCAGCGGGAACACCTTGAAGTGCTCGGGCACGGCGCCGCTGCTGCGCCTGCGCCTGCGCTCCTCCCCCTCCTCCTCGGCCCGCGGCCCGCGCGGGTGGCGCCCCACGGCGATGCGCGTGAGCTTCTCGCGCAGCAGGACCATGTCCTCGGGGTCGCTGACCAGCGAGTTGCGGCGCAGCTTGGAGCTGATGTTCACGGCGGCGTCGGGCGTCAGCGAGCGGCTCTGCGCGCGCACCACGGGACTGGACGGAGATGCCATCACGGCTGCTCCCTTGGGCGACGGCGCTGGCGAATGTGCCCAGCGGACGCAGGAAGCCGTTCCAATTCTTCCGCCGAATCCGCGGCCACAGTTGCGCAACGGCGGCGCAACTGAACGGCAACACAAGCGACGATGCTCACTTCCTGTCTAAAGTGATATAATCTCCGTCCCGACCACAGAAAGGGAGCAGACCAGCATCGACAATCGCGCCTCCGGCGTAGCCTTTCCCGATGGACGGATCGGGCTCTGGCCTTTACCGGATTTGCCTCGAGATAAGATTTTGGCTGGCCTCGCTCTCGACTTCATTTGTCACTCAGCATGTTCGAAGTGTAAGTAAAATAGCACGCCAACCGATTCGTAATTTTGAGTTTCCGTTGTCTCATTCTTGTTGTTCTGGTGTGCGTTTCAAGAATGAGCTTTTCCCAAAAGAAGTACCGAGTTGCTAATCCGTCCCAAAAGAAGTACCTGTCCCAAAACTATTATTAATAGTACAGTACTGTACCGCCATTTGCACTATACAAACAGCACATCACTTCCTCCGGCAACACCGCACCGTTGTCCCGTGTCTCGCCCAGCAAACTTGCCCGAAGCAAATGGCTGTTCGAGTTGAAAACTATCTATGCCATGGAGGGCGTTCAGATCCAAAACCGAATGAGAAGCCGATGCCATGATGGGAGATAGGAGAGAAAACGAAGAGGATCAAGTCCGCTTGAGTGCAAAATTGTATAGTGTGAAGAAAGGCGTTTTGCTGCATCCTCATTTCTAGTGAATCGTGGCCTGGAAGTGGTGTGCTGTTTGTATTAATAGTGCAGATGGCGGTACTGGTTTTGGAGCAGGTACTTCTTTTGGGAAAAGCTCTTTCAAAAATACGCGTGATCGATCACGTTGATTGTGTGAGATTTTGATGTTCTCACGATGTTCTGGAATATCGAACCTGACGGGAGTTGATGCCACCAATGTCGATGGTGGTTCAGTGTATGCGTGTGGGGAGAGGGTAGTTGACCTCGACTACCTTTTAATAAGCAGGTAGCTTGTAAAAACGAACAGCCATAGCTTCAATTTTGATTTGATCCTACGTATTTTATAGATGCAATTCAGCTACTTGAAGCACGGCGTGGACCCAACATTATCTTCAATTCGAAATTTGCTTAGTGCCATCTGCTGTGGCGACCTTACGTAGAAATCTTGGTCCAAATTGCGCCCAAGGCATCAATCTCATCACCACCGCGCCCATGAAAGGCACTGAGCTGATAGCCCTCTGGGGCATACACGGTTGCGCTATCACCAGTCGTGGTTCCTCCAGAAAGTGTGTTCCCAAGACTTGTCATGAATTTGAGGTTGAAAATACGCGTGTGACTGTTATACTTACCCCAGTGGGCTTCCATCGCCGTGATATATTCGCCAGAAGATAGTGTCAGCGTTTTTGCCGTTCCGCCAGTGCCTCCGTGGGTAAAGGCTTTCGTAGTTGGAGCTGACATTGTAAGACTCACTGCATCAACACGCGATCCGGATCGCAGAGTGATTGACTTCACGGTCTGCCCGCCAGCAGCTGAAGCAACATCAGTGAATTGATCTCCGTGCGGCCCTCCAAATGTGTTGCTCAGACGAATATCATCGTTCAGTGTCCAGGAGAAGATAGATGAAATGGGTGGATGGTCAGAAAGCATATTCCAGCATCGTCAAGGAACGCAGCGTTCTCATTGTTCCACTTCTCAAGTGACAGAGTGATGTAGTTATTGCCACGGAACATGATCTTGTCCACGACCTCGCACGCACATGTCATATTGTTTGTGTCACATACGATAGCGTCGGCCCCTTTCGTCGGTTGCGGACGTATTTAACCCAGCCATCCGTTAGCCCCAATCCCTCCACAAACTCAAGAATGGTGTCAGCCGAGCGAGTGTAGCGGGTGTTGGTATCCCCCATAACAATAACAGCGTTATCAGCAGAGTTTGCTGTGATGTAGTCACTGAGCTGTGCAAGATTGGCCGCACGGGCAACTTCATCAGCATCCGTAACTCCAGCATCCGTGTGCAGATTGTAAAGATCGAAAGTGACGCCGTCCGCCAACTCAATCTCCAAGAAGGTGAAGCCCTTGGGCGTGAGACAATCGGCACCGTCAAACGTACTGCAGTATTCCCACTTCGTTCGTGATGTTGCTGAACGAGAAGTTAGACAGCGTATTGAGACCGTCGCCGAACGGTACACCTCCGCTGGTGGACGTCCGATACAGGTGCGTGTTTTCCGAGTAAATGTATGCGTGGTAGTTGAAATCTTCCTGAACGTTGACGACGTCCCAGTTGCTGATGCGCCTTCCGATCTCGACGCTGTTCTCCGACGGGTTTCCGCTCGACAGGATCTCCGGTAGACCCGCCACATTGTAGCTCAGAACACTGAACGTATTCTCAGCCAAAGAGCGCAGCATCGTACACTCAGTGAGGTCTTCTACTTGTGTCTTCAGAGGCAAGTTGATGAATGCGTTGCAGCAAGCGAGACCCAAGACTCTTCTTAGACCAGGAGGCAACACCGGACCAGTCCGTAGATTCACATCGTCTTCACCTGCAACGTTGCACGAGGCCGACTAGTGCTACGCTGGGGCAGTGTCGTGGCAGCATAGTTGGCCTGCGCTCATCTTTGTCAGCCCCAGACCTCAGATTCAGCTGGCATCATTTTAGTCCAAGCGACTAATCGACACATTCATGCGACCCAGCGTCTGAACGTCAACTTGAAGCACGAGTAGTGGATCCTAAAATGGTGTGTCGACCACCATTTCATGTGTGCCACACCAGACCTTTCAGACCCGTTCAATTGAAGCCAAGCCATGCGCGCCCATTTGCGGAGCTGCTCGCGAGCAGCATGGGCGTCCAGAACCTGTGGGTGCTGCTGGCCCCCGTGGGGCGGCAGATCGAGATCGAGTCGCTGGCGGGCCAGGTGCTGGCCGTGGACGCCAGCATCTGGCTCACGCAGTTCGTCAAGGCCATGCGCGACGACGAGGGCAACATGATCCGCAACGCGCACCTGATGGGCACGCTGTACCGCGTGGCCAAGCTGCTCTTCTTCGGCGTGCGGCCCGTCTTCGTGTTCGACGGCCAGACACCCGAGATCAAGAAGCGCACGACGGCCAGGCGCCGCAAGCGCCAGGAGCAGCAGAGCGCCAACCTGCGCCACACGGCGCAGCGCATTCTGCTCAACCGGCTCAGGCAGCAGCGGCAGGAGGTAGAGCGCGCGGTGCAGTGGAGGCAGAATACAACGAGCTTTTACTAACGTTTTCTTCTTTTAATTTTCGTGTGCGGCGGGGGTGCAGATAAAGAAGAACGGCGGGGCGGTGCTGCCGGCAGCGGCACCGGGGATTACGCTACCCGGTGAGGCTAAGAAGGACGAGGAGTTGGAAGAGAAGGAGAGTGATGGTGGAGATGGGGCTGAAGATATTGAAGAGAAGACGAGGCAGGAGGTGAAAGAGAAGGGAGAAGAGGAGAAGGATGGCGTGCAGATGGCCTGGGATGTGGCGGCGAAGGAGGAAGAGGCTGCGGGTGAGGACCTGACGCTCGAAGACATTGATCTGGACACCTCGCAGCTGTCGAAGATTGACCTGCACGCTGTGTTCTCTTTGCCGGCGCATCTGCAGAAGGACATGATTCAGAAGATCTTGCGTGATCGACGCCAGGAGGTGAGAGACCATATTATCCCGCTGGCAGGCAATCCGGAAAAGTACTCGCACATGCAGATATCAGCTTTCTTGCAGACAAGCGCACTTAACCGACGGATTGCAGCGGCTAAGAACAATAAAAGAGAAGAGGAAATAGGGGTGCAGGGTAGTCCTGGTCTGGGGAAAGGGCATCGGATTGACTCAAATAGTAATCGCTTCTACATCTACCAGAAAGATGGGGGACACAAGAAGCAAGAAGACCACCAAGTGGGGGAGATTGACGTCACTTCTAGCGGTGACGATGGTGATGACCATTCGGAAAAAGTTGTGACATCATCAACGCAGACTCCTAGTGTGTCTTCACTTACCAAATATGTTGGCGAGGAGGTCAAAAGTATAACTCTCAATATTGCCGCACCAGCATCAACACAGCCTCATGCTGTTTCTTCACCTTCCGAAATCGCTGGCGAGAAGCTCAAAACTCTAGTACCCAAGGTTGTGGCTATGATTGAACCCCCTGGGGATACTTCTATACCGGGCGCGAAGAGTGCTGGTGAGATCAGCGATAGCGATGAAGACATCGAATGGGAAGACGTGCCACCTGAAGATATGCAGAGGCCTGCTAAATTGTCCTGCTCTGTTATCATCGACTCTAGCCACAACCACGAACAACCTTCTGACGAAGAAAAACGGATTTCAGTTGATGCAGCATTCCTAGATCAGGAAGATGTAGCAAGTACCCGACAGGAAAACGAGGAAGGCGAAGACGACTTGTTCCTGACGTTAAAAAGCGAGATGGAAGAAGCTAAAGCCCACCAAGATTTAGACGTACTTAAGGACGAGGCGTTGCAGTCTGCGATGGTAACTGCTTCCAATCTCACTCAATGGGCAGCCGGTGCTGTGCGAAGAGCGCTACAGGCCCACTCACAGCAACATGGTGGAAGAATAGGTAATTTCGTAAGCCCGGGCGGAGGATTGAAAGAAAATATGAGAAATCCAACTCCTCCTGGTAAGGGTACTGCTGAGGTACCCAACAAGCCTGCTGACGAAAATGTCTACAAGCCTTCTCTACCAAGTAGCAGTTTCAACGATGCTGAAGTGGTTGTTATTTCAGAAGATGAAGAGGAAGACAAAGAGAGGCAAACTGACAACGCAGTACACGAAGAGGAAGAAGATAGTCGCGAGCAGCTACAAGCCGCTCTAGCAGCCTCGATTGCAAGTGAACAAAAGGATTTGGCAGAGAAATCTGCAGGGTCACGTGTTCGTTATCTCCAATACTCCCAGCCGGTGAAAGCCCTCGCACCCAGTCCGATCGAAAATGCTGCTGTACATCAGGAAATGGATACAGCTGAATTGCAAAAAGAGCAACTCGAACTAAAGAAACTTCGCGGCCGGCAGTTACGAGACACGGAAGGTATCACTGACGATATGGTGGCCGAAGTTATGGCGCTATTGCGGTTATTCGGAGTCCCATTTCTCGTTAGTCCTATGGAGGCCGAAGCCCAATGCGCAGCATTGGAACAACTTGGACTTGTGGACGGTGTCATCACGGATGACAGCGATATTTTTCCCTTCGGAGGCCAGCGAGTCTATAAGAACATATTTCACCACCAGAAGTTTGTTGAGGCCTTTTCGGCTCGTGATATAGAGCGAGATTTAGGATTTTCGCGTGAGCAGATAATCGCGTTGGCACTTCTTCTAGGAAGTGATTATACGGATGGTGTTCGAGGTATTGGCATCGTAAATGCTACGGAGATTGCCGCTGCTTATCCAGGTATTGAAGGTCTTCGCGAATTCAAGGAATGGGTCCAGGAGTTTGACGTCGCTAAAGAGGCTGATCGTGTAGCCTCTGGTGACCCGAAGAAGAAGAAAAAGAAGAAAAAGAAGGCAAACAAAGATGACCAAGACGAGTCTGAGGATAGCAGTGATGAGAGTGACGGGAAAACGCCACGAGACCGATTCCAGCGGTCCCATGCAAGTGCGCGGCGGAGGTGGGAGCTAGGAGATGAATTTCCGAGCAAACAAGTGGTGCAAGCATACATGGACCCCCAAGTGGATCGGTCTGAGGCTCGATTTTCGTGGAGTACCCCTGATCTGCCAGCACTACGTAACTACTGTGCAAATGCATTTGGATGGGATCAACAAAAGAGTGATGGTGTGCTACAACCACTTGAGGAAAAGGCCAAGGCATCAGCAGCGTCAGCAAGCCGCCATATTCAGACGCGATTGGATCGGTTCTTTACAAGTTACGATGATCAAGTACACTACGCGCAGATCAAGAGTAAGCGTTTGCGTTCTGCGGTGAAGCAGCGTACTGGCAGCAAGAGCAAGAAACAGAGAAAGTGAGAGCAAAATATTGGATGCGGTGCTTATTTCATGCAATAGCAAGCATTTCGCTGCATGTTTCTTGCTTAGTTATCGAATAGTAGCTGTTGATCCACCTCCAATCGACGATACTGCCCCGGTGTGACTTCCGTCCCCATTCCCTGCTGTGAAGGTGGTTACGACTCCACCTGCTTGCGATGCGGCTGCAGCAGCGACTGCTGCTTTTTTCTGAGCTCGCTGCGCGTCGATACGGCCTTGAATGATTGCAGTAAAGTCCATCATGTAAGCAGCGACAACGTCAAGATCAATCATAGCTCGCTGTCCGTGGTGAATTACATCAGCCTCCGAGATACCGCTGGGTGTCTTGCCACTTGGGGCATTTGTAGATCCAGCTGAAGAGGCCGAATTCCCTGAAGCATTCCCACCAGAACCAGTGCCATCGTGGCTATCATTCCCAGACTGATTGTTTCCTTGGGCATGATAACTTCCTTCGACGTGCTTGAGAATCTGACCATGAATTCCGCTCGTACACCGCTGCAGAAGATTGCCGATCGCCATGATGATTTGACCTAATGCCAGTGTTTTCTGTGTTGTCGCCCGGAGACTTGCGTCGGTCTCATGCTGCAGGCGCACTCCTAGCAACTCCTCCCGCTCAAGAGCCCGTTGAAGAGCAGCGATGCGGTTGTTAAAGGTAAGGATTTCGTTAGCGCGCTCTTTCTGAAAGGCGGCAAACTCGAGTCGCTTGGACTCACTCTCCTCTTCGTGTGTGATCTGGTTTCGGCTCAGATCGCGGTTGGTCTCGCGCAGAGTGTGGTAACGATTCACGAGATCGCTCACTTCGGGGTAATCTTCTGGCACAGCTTCCTGCACCAATTCGAGATACCTGGTGTATTTGAGGTGGTGGCGCACTTGCGCGCCGAGTGCATCACTCTCACGTTGAAGCGCCGTAAGTTGCGCTTGCAGCCTCGCCACCTCCTGTTCCTTGTTCATTCGCTGCTTGACCTCGTCACTGGCTCGCTTAACGGCGCGGTTGCGTTTGGACTCGTTTTCTTGCAGGAACTTGTTGAACTTAATGAGAGACTCCTGCAGTTCCAGGTCCTTCTTGCGCAGACCTTCTTCCCGACGGTGGAAGGCGTCTTCGCGACGAGCGAACTCCTCCTTTTGGGCATCGAGTGCCTCCTGTACCTCGAACATCTGCCGACGCTTCTCCAGCAGCCGCGTAGCCGGAGAAACGTGATTCAGCGTCAGAGTCTGCGGCATTTTGGACCTGTTGGTAGTTGGTACAGTTAGATACTGCTGTTAGCTCATGCGTTGACGTCCACCACTTCCAAGCGCGAAAGCACCGACCGATTCATGATCATGGAGGCCCCAGCACTGGTCAACGCACTGCTACGGGGCTCCATCTTCCCGAGCAACACAAATGTAAGGCAATACCCCCCCCCCACACAAGTCTCAATGTAGCCATCTATTCTAAGCCGGAAGTTGAACTCCCCCGTGGCCCACGGGCCGTGGGCCTTGTTTTATGCCGCAAGGATCTTGAAGCGTCGCGTTGAAGTTAACAACGCCACGAAAGACTCGCGCTCAGTATCCAAGCAGTTGGGACCAACGGATCGGAACAAGTAGAGCACCACGTGCACGCGAATCAACTCTCTCCATTGACCATGTCAGGAAAAGAAAACGCCGCTTCTGATGAATACCCCAAGGGAGATGGCAGTGAGTGGACGAGCTCCCGGCGCAGCGGACGAAGAGTGCGAAGTGCTGCAAACCGGCGCCAGAATGGGGCGTCGACGGCTGGCGAGGAGCTTCGAGTAGACACGAGAATCAGGGAGGAGGTGGACACGTCCAGAGAGGAGGAGCGTGAACAGCGGGAGGCTGGTCGAACCGTGGGCAGCACAGGAAGTGAGCACTCGGACCAACAGGAGGAGCCCGTGATACCTGTGACGGTGCTACCATCGATGGAGGCGGAGACCAAGGCTGTAGACAATAGGGGCAATGGTTTTGTGCCGGCAGAACACGTGCCAGGGAAAGACGAGGGGGAAGAAACGGAAGATGACATCGCGCTGTTGGAGTACCTGTCTGGTGCAGAGAGTGACTACTATGAGTTGGAGCGAGCGAGTCGAAAGGGGGAGGATCCAGATGACCAAACACCAATTATGTCACTCTCGCCTAGGTCGTTTGACGAGAGTCTTGGTACACCTGGAAGCCCAGAAGGTTTGTTATCTGTAGATGAACATGGCGGATTCGGCCAGTCTCCCATTCGGTACACAACTGTAACTCGACGCACGATGGTGCACGCTCAAGAAGCCCCACGACAACCATCAACTCAAGTGGTTCAATCTCCCCCTGGCTCTAGAGCTGGAGATTTTCAAGAGGCACAAAACACCGAGGCGAAACAAGCAACGCTGACGATAACACCAAGACAAATCACGAGACCTCGATCTGTGGTGCCGGAATGCGAAAACGATTGGGTGACGTATGAAACAGAAGATGGACTGACATACTACTACAACCAACGTACACACGAGTCACAGTGGACAATGCCGACATCTACGAGTGATCGGTCCTATACGACTGAAGAACTATTCGCAGCGGTATCAACTGAAGAGTTGTCGGAGACGGATTCCAGGTACTTAACTATCATGTTACACTCAGGTATGGACTTGCAAGCTGTGAATGCAGACGGCCTCACTCCATTACACGTGGCTTCCCAGATGGGGAACGAACAAGCAGCATCATTGTTGGTTTACTACGGGGCCAAACTTGACGCTAGAGCTATACGTGATGACGCGACTCCTCTCATTTTGGCTTGCCGCGCAGAGAGCGAGGGCATTGCTAAGCTTCTGGTTGAGTCAAATGCGTCACTTTCGGCATGTGATAGTGGTGGTAATACTGCACTCCATGTTGCAGTCTTCACAGGAAGCGAAGATTTGGTAATGCTTGTTCTGCGTGGCTATGACCACACAATGCTCAGTCAGAAGAACAATGAAGGCGAAACACCTTTGCATACTGCGGCAAAGCTGGGAAATTTTGGAATTGTACGCAGCTTACTAGCCTATGGTGCGAGTACTACGGATGAAGATTCTCAAGGGCGTACACCACTAATTTTGAGCATTTTGGAGAATCACGTTGAATGTGTCCAACTTCTTCAGAGTGTTGATAGCAACAAGACGAATTCAGACAAGCCCGCTACGAGCCCGTATTACAGCTCTGCGTACTTAAATGATCGCCGACAAGGAAGTGGTACGGATCGGGATGCTTTGACGGTCCTGCACTCTTATCTTTTCCAGATTCTCCCTAGTCACTCGGCCTCTGAGGCACAAACTGTGTATCAACTTGTCGAAGAAGTTCGAGGACAAATAGGGGCTCTCCATGCAAGTCTCCAGGTAATTTCTATAAGCATGCGGTAGGGCAAAAGGTTGATGCACTGACGAGCGCTATCATTTGAAATGGCTAGGCATCAAATGGTAAAGAAACCCAATATCGAGCTCAGCTAGAAGAAATATCTTCCCAAATTTTAAACAGTGCCGAAGAGTTGAAGAAGGTTTTGCCTTGCAGGAGATCGCTGCTGTGATTTAAACAGAGAGTATTTAACGCGTTGCTGTGTATAAATATGTGTTCTGTAGGAGCAAGAGTTGCGTGTTGACACTCAAAACCAGCTATCTGTGCGAGAACTCGAGCTAGATGCCAGTCGGGTCTCACACCGTGCCTTATCTTCGCGTTGCGAGTTGCTAGAATCCATTGCTCGTAGTGCACAAGAAAGATTGGGGAGGGAACGATTAGAGCGAAACCGCTACGAGGAGTGCATGCAAGAAAAGCTTCACCATAGCTTACAAGAAAATGCCCATGTTATCGAAGCTTGTAGACAGCTTCAAGCAGCCTGGAGTGAACGACAGCAACTACAGCAGTTTAAGCCACGCCTGAGTCGTCGCGACAGTCAGGGGTTTTATGAGATCCCAGAGGAGCTAGCACAATTGGAAAGTGTACAAGAATCCATAGGAGATAACTATCATCTTCTTGAAACCGAGGGGTCTACCAGCATTACATCCGGAAATCAGTCACGAGAGCAAGCTCCAAGTGATTACCAACACCAACACCAACACGATCAATATCAGGAACAATCCCAACAATCCCGTCACCCGTTTGTGCAGTATCAATATGGTGACACCCCGGAGATTTTGGACGCCCCTCCACCTCTGCTTGACGAACCCGACGAATTACCGACACAAAAAAGTACCCCACCGATTTCTCCTTCGCGTGTTGGTGCTGTCTGGAACCGGTTCTTTGAAAACGTAGGGCATGTGAGTGATACACGTGATCTGGGTGATTCTCAGTCCTATGAGGCCCCATCATTTGGAAGAGGCCAACCTGCGCTTCCATTTCCGTCCGTTTCAATCGCTTTTGATGCGGTCCGAAAAAGTGATTTGCGGAAGCTGCAAGAAGTACTGCTTCGAGGTGCATCCCCAAACCAGCGAGATGTTGCCGAAAAGGGCACACCCCTCCATTTGGCGTAGGGATATTCATACTTTGCTCTGTGTGTGCAACTGTCTGAAAGCTCATTGTTTTACTGTGGTTGTACGCACACAGATGCGAGCTAGGTGATATTGACTCGGTCATGCTACTCAGTGAGTTTGCCGCAGATTTGGAAGCTCGAGACGAGGCGGGAAATACGCCGCTCCTCGCCGCATGTTTTCAAGGCAACTTTGAGTGTGTGAAATTCCTCCTGCAGAGCGCTGTTAGTCTCAGAGCTATAAACGACAACGGTGATTCTGCTCTGCATCTGGCTGCGTGGGATGGCAGTATTCAGTGTGTCATGATTTTACTTGAGTACGGGGTGGACCCGATGGCAACGAACCGGTTTGGTCTTACGGCGTTAGGGAACATGAAAACTCGTTCACCGATGAGACATAAGTTTGATGATTTATCTGAAGACCACCCGATGCGGAGAACACTGATGGTTCTGGACGAAGCGGAACAACAAAGGCTGCAGGTAAACAACTGTGCATGCTGTAAACTGGGGCGGTGGGCTAATACGGTGTTTTCACAGCAGGCCATTGAAGACCATTCTACGAGTACTGAAGGCACCACAGAGCACCAAACTCAATCATATCTCAAACAAGACGGTAACGACACTCCAGTAAAACGGGCTTCATGGACGGTGAGATTTCCGCGATTCTGAACGAGGCGTCAAGTTAGCTAACTCGTTATCACGTGTATTAGCAATGGCTACTTGGCTTCCGGAATCCTCCCGCAAATGACCCAGCTTGTCGGATTTCTGAGAAGAATAAATTTGGGAATACAACCACGTCGACCACATTGACGGAAGATAACGAGGGCGACAGCGAAGATGCTCCATTGCATGAAGAGTCCCGTCTCATATTAAACGAGACGAAGTACGAGCCATTGAGACCGCCACCAGAGATCGAAGAAGCGCTTCGGCGCGCGAAGACGAGCCAGCTCGAAGGTAACAAGCTTCCAAGGCCTTTACCATCAGCTACCATGTACTCGCCAGCGAGTACATATCACGTCAACTTATCCCCAGGCCTCCGAAACCCTACGAAACCTCACCCACCCGCTGCTCCGACCAAAATACGGGCTCGTTATGTCGACACTTTCAACACAACATAACTCCCAAGTATACTGGGCTACAATAAGCTAGGAACAGCTCCACACTATTAAAACCCCACGAATCTATCGCCTGTTCAGCTGAGAATCTGCGGCCGTCAGCACGCGATGGCAACGCTGCAAGTGGGAGATGAGTTCAAGGACGCTAAAGAGGCGAAGTGCGTTGTACAAGTCTGCACTCGCTTATTCCAAGCGAGTGCGTGTGGCACGAGGCATAAGCGATTTGTTTGCTTGACACCGGATTGCTTATACGTGCAGTTTTACCAACAGAAGTCGGGCGGAAAATTCACTTGTACGTATATTGGCTTGGAACTCCCGTCATGCTCCAAAAATGACAAGTCGACAGTTGCTGCCTGAACCTGCTTCCTATAGTGCTCTCTTGAACAGTGCAGCTTCATCTTGGGAACTCATAGACCAAGTTCAGCACGCAAAAGGAATATCATACCCAGTGAAAGCATCGTCAAGCGCGTGCAGCGTCTCATACAGTGCTGCTATTAACTATAGGCACACTCGATATGTGTTTCTGCCGCTCGACAGAAGCTGTTTTGTAAAGCGCCACAACCCGCAGAACACGCTCAATTGATGCTATCACGGGCCCCGTATTGTATTTTTGCGAACGACAATTGTTGCAGTCAAGCGATGGAAATTGACGCATTTGGGGGTGTTCCAAGCTATAGGCGCACTAGCGATTAGGCAAAAATTTGCAGGAACCACTGCTTTTAATTGGCTGAAAACTGTAACGTTAGCTTCCCTGTTTAAGATGCTTTACTGGCGCCACATTTCGAGGCTTCGGGGGATCTCCAAAATGCCAAGGGGGCCAAG
>BSXT01003094.1:0-13987 GCA_030267785.1 Phytophthora fragariaefolia
CGGGCACGCCACGCACCTGCTGCCGGTCAAGCGCATGCGCTGGTTCCCGACCTTCCTGAGCTTCGCCTACTTCTCGCGCATCGCGTGGCTCGTGCTGAGCAACATGCACATGTTCCAGTGGGTGGAGGGCGCCGCGCCCGACTTCCGCTACGAGCACATGGTGTTCGTCACGCCGCTGCTGCCCACCGACATCGACATCTACGTGCTGGGCGTCACGTCCTTCGGCAAGCTGGCCACGCTGCTCTACTTCTCCGCCTTCACGCTGCTGCTGCGCTTCTGGGAGGACGTGCGCGCGCAGGCGCGCCGCGCCGAGAAGCCGCTGGCCCGCGTGGCCGCCAGCCAGTCCGTCATCGCCGAGTACACGCGCGGCGCCGGCGCGCAGCGCTCGGGCCGCTCGCGCAAGCTCTTCCTCGTGGCCAACGTCTGGATCTACCTCGTCGAGTGCGCGCTGCTCGTGCTCAAGACGCTCTTCCCCGGCGAGAAGATGGTGCTCTTCGAGATGGAGTACGGCTTCGTGGCGCTGTGCTTCTTCCTGCTGGCCGTCATGCTCGCGCGCTGCGCGCTGCAGCTGCGCGCCGTGCTGCTCAAGATCGAGTTCTCGCCGCTGGCCGCCACCATCGCCGCGAGGCTCTCGCTCATCGGCGCCGTGGCCTCGCTGCTCTTCTTCTACCGCAGCCTGCTGCTGCTCTTCTCCATGCCGGCCATCGACGTCTTCGACCCGCACGTGTCCAACCCGTGGCTATTCTACGCCATCCCGGAGCTCCTGCCAGGCGCGCTGGTCATCTACATGATGAACGTCAAGCGGCAGCACCAGTCCACCCCACCCGCCTGGGGGATCACCAAGGCGGACGAGCAGACGCCGCTGCTGCAGGAGCTACGCAGACTCTCGAACGACCTCCCGCAGTTCCGCGGACAGGAGCTCCACATCTAACCTGAACCAGGTTACCTCATGTACGTTCAACTGCGTTTGTGCAATACATTGACGATACGAGCCTCGCATGCAGAGCGAGCAGGTAACACATACAACATGAAGCACTCTGCAACCTAATCGTAGTCGCTGCGCGGCTTGTTCCAGACCCACTTGTTGCCCGACATCTTGATGCCCTCTTCGACAGGACAGCCTGCGTGCAGACTCAACGGATCGCCCTGGCCGTTCGGCAGCATGCTGTAGAACACGACCACCTTGCGTTTCTTCGGGGTCACACTGAGGCCCTGCGTGCAGCCCTTGTTGGAAGGTGGCGGCGGTAGACCACCAGCGCGGGCGAAATTCGTCTCGCCGCCCTTGGCCACGTCCGACATGTACCAGAACACGGTGATCATGCGGTTCTTGTACCCGTGCTCGATCTTCTTGAGCACGCTGGGCGAGTTGCGGTGGCGCTCGACGGAGAAGTAGTCAAGGTGCTGGTCGTAATGCTGCGTGTGCTCGTAGCGCAGCACTTGGACGGACTCCTGGTGGCTGATCGGCACCTTGACGAGGTCAGCTGTACGCTTGTCGATGTCTTGTACCAGCGGGTGCTTCGACGACTCGAGCCAGTACGTCGTGCTCGTGCGCCAGTCCGTGGCCGGGCGGCTCTCGTGGCCGTCCTGCAGCGTCACACCCGAGGGTGCCAGGTGCGGCATGGACAGCTCCAGGACAATGTCGATCTCGTCGTCTCGCAGGAACTCCTCCACGCTGAACACGAGCGGAGTCATGCTCATGGTCTCCATTACCAGATCTCCGCGACCGTGCGTGTTCTTCACGATCGCTGCCACCGCACAAACTCGCAGGTTAGTCTATCGAGCTCTCCTGCGACCCAGCAGCACGCACGTACTCTTATGGCCGACGCGGATGCCTGGCCAGATGAACTGGCCGCCCTCGAACAGGAACACGATGCGGTTCTGCAGCACCGTCGTGTTCTTCTCGAGCCTCTCTCCGTCCGGGGAGAAGTAGGCCGCCGGCTGCTTGTACTGGAGCGCAAGTTCGTCGCGGGGCCGTGGGAACTGCAGCAGCTCGTCCTCCACCGCGCGCGCGAAGTCGTCGAAGTCCCTCGTCGTCTCCGTGGAGCTGTTGGCCTGCATTCCGTCCTTGAAGGCCGTCACCCTGAGCGTGTCGCGTGTGGCGGCCTCGATGCACAGCACGTGGAAGCCCTTGACCGGCATGACGTCCGTCAGGTACTGGCGCGCGTCGGCGCAGTCCACGGCGTCGCCGTAGAACCCGACGGCCAGACTGACCTCCTGCAGCGCACGACGCACCGCGACCTGCAGCACCGTCGGGTCGCGTGCGAGCGTGGCCACCGCAACGGCCAGCAGCGCCACGAAGGCCCACGAGCTACTGCGGAGCGGCCATGCAGTGGCTGGGGCTGCACGTGCCTTGGACGAGGGGCCAGCCATTAGGATGAGGATGGCAAAGCTGTTGTGGGGAGCGCCACGCACGTCCTGGTCAGTGCTGCTGACAAGTCCGACGGTGTCAACACCTGGACGCGTGCGTCAACGTTGCAAATCGACGAGGAATCGAGGCGTGTCTTCCGGTCTCTCGCCCGAGCATTTGTCCTCGGCGAAGGCGGCGCTGCCGTTGCTGTCCACGACGACCAGGGAGACATCAACTTGGTGTTATCATGCGAATGTCCTGGAATCGACCTCGGGGCCATGGACGTCGCCGAAAGCGCGACAATTGGATATCGATCTCGAGTGTTCACTGCAATCTCCACCGGGTTTGAGCTCGCCGAAGTGAAGCGCGTTGGCCCGCTCAGTGGAGCTCGTGTCCGGATTCGAGTTCTTGCCGCCGGCCGCATACCCGGGCCCAAGATACGAGCCAGTCTCTCTGCCTGCCAGTGGGTGTTCAGCCAGGCAGGGCCATTGAAGGCGATATCGAGCAGAGGTCGCAATCGGGTACCCGATGTCGGGTAAATCATGCGAAGCTTGTTATCATGCGAGAACTGAATATGAAGGAGATGAAGCTACAGATATCTCGAATACGTTTCCACAGACAAAATACAAGAACGATAAACTGATCTTCACTTTGTCGGCATGCGCCGCGCGTGTACTCGGCGATGACGGACTGGCTGGCGGCCACGCGGGCCAGCGGCTTCTCGGCGCGGCGCGCCTGCGCGCGCACGTCCTCCCAGAAGCGCAGCAGCAGCGTGAAGGCGGAGAAGTAGAGCAGCGTGGCCAGCTTGCCGAAGGACGTGACGCCCAGCACGTAGATGTCGATGTCGGTGGGCAGCAGCGGCGTGACGAACACCATGTGCTCGTAGCGGAAGTCGGGCGCGGCGCCCTCCACCCACTGGAACATGTGCATGTTGCTCAGCACGAGCCACGCGATGCGCGAGAAGTAGGCGAAGCTCAGGAAGGTCGGGAACCAGCGCATGCGCTTGACCGGCAGCAGGTGCGTGGCGTGCCCGTGCTCGCCCAGGCGCGCGCGCTGGATGCTCACGGACAGCGTGTAGGCCAGCATGGCCGCGTAGCAGTAGGCCGCGCCCGCCGCCGCCGACTGCGTGTAGAAGCAGTGGCGCGCGCCGAACAGGCAGATCTTGTCCAGCAGCTCCATGCGGGCGCCCAGAGTCGTCGTCGAAGTCGTCTACGGCAGTAAATGCGCCTGGAAGTGGAGTCGTCTACAGCCGTTAAGGCACTCGCGTTAACGGAATCACGTGCCGTCGCAGTCGTCTACTGCAGTAAAGCGAGGACGTTAAGGGAATCACGTGCCCAGCGTTGCGGATACCGATACGTTGGGACGTTCTTCTCCTCTGCCGAAACGTCGGGAACGGGGCGGACCGTGCGCGCTCGCGTAGGTGCGATGTCGCGCAAAGTGTCCACCGGAGGACGCTGCGAGCGGAAGGGATACATGGATTGTCCTGCTGGTTAGTTAGTTGTACACGGGATGCCTACTTTACTGCTCTTCTATCGCACTACACGTCGTAGCACACGCTCCTGCGGCGCGAGCGCGGTGACTCGGGCTCCGAGTCCGGCTCGACCGCGCCCTCGATGCTGTGGTGCTGACCGTCAATGGAGTGCTCCTCCGCACCGCTGGAGCTCGGCGCAACCTTGAGCTCGCCTGGCTGCTGCTGCAGCCTTCGGCTTCGGTCGCTGGGGCCGCAGAACCAGTCGAGCACCTTCTCGACCTCGGACGACGGCACCACCAGGATCAGCCACAGCAGCGCGAACGCCACCACGAGCAGCAGCACACCCACGCCCAGGTATATCCTTGACCAGAAAACCCACCCGGAGCGCCACGCCGAAGCCTCCTCGACCGAGAAGTGCGTCGGGTGGAACTGGAGCTTGGGCGCCCAGCCACCTGAGCAAACGTTGGCAACGCTTGCATTCGTTGCCGCGGCCGATTCGACGCAGGCAAAACCTACGGTCTTGTGCTCCGAGTCGAACTGCACATAGTAGGCGCGAAGGAACGTTACTCCGAGCACCACCACCTCCTCGTGTTCCTTGTCTTGTGGGATGCTGGTGGTCATGGCCGACGCGGCGGGGGAATGCAATTTGCTCTTGCTCTTCTTGGCCGTGAATAGTGCGTGGACGTCCAACTGCGGGGCGCAGATAAAATCGTCGCACCGCGCGTAGTCCGTACCCTGCAGTACGAGGGTTTGTATCTTGGACGGTGTGCCAGCAGACGTCTCTACTAAGGCAAAACTAAACCTGAGCGCGGGGAACATCTCAGCTGCGCAGTCCGCACAAGCATACCCGCTCACCGCGTGCGGGTTTGCACGGAGTTCTCGGCCGTGCTGCGTGTGTAAATGCCGCCGGATCTCGGCCATGGTCGCGTCGAAGGCTCGTCGAGGCAGCAGAAGCAGCGACGTGCCAGAGTCCACAATCGCAACAGCCGCCGAGACTGCTACGATCCCTTCCCCGCTGCCTACGAGCTGCTTCGAACTCGAGTCTGGCCGCAAGTCGGAACTCCCCACTGCAAGTCGATGCAGTCTGATGGCCCAGAAGCCGTGCGCGCGTCGACTGGACGGGTACCTGATGACGGGGAAGTGGTGCCAGGTCACGCTCGCGCCAGAGTCCTGCGGCGCGTGCGCCACGGGGAGCATGTCGTCCACGCCGCCGAAGATGAGCTGCGCCGGCGGCAGCGCGCCGGGCAGCGGGTTGACGTAGAAGGAGAAGCGCTTGAGCCGCGGGTCGGACTGCAGCAGACTGGGCTTGGTGATGAGCGCCAGAGCCTCGAGGCCGAGCCCGACGATGCCGTCCGCCTGGAAGCGCTGCAGCCGCTTGGTGGTCTTGCTGGCGCTGCCCATGTGCACGCGCGCGAGCGTGAGCAGCTCGTCGCCGGCGCCGAAGAGCGAGATCTGCTCGCGCACCACGCGGCCGGACGCGTTGCCGCTGCCATATTCGAGGTGGAAGGGCTCGCCCAGCGTCTCGTGCGAGCGCGACGCGGCGGCGCTGTACCGACGCGAGCCCGCGCAGTCCGCGCACGCCGTCTCGGGCAGCCACATGTCGCTCGAGCCCGTGTCGAAGATGACCTGGAAGCGCTGCGGCGGCGAGCCCACGCCGATGGCGCCGAAGAACTGCATCTGGTCGAAGTTCTCCAGCGGGATGCGCAGCAGCGCGGCGGACGCGTCGGCCGCGCGCGCGCCCGCGGACACCAGCGCCAGCGCCGCGCCCGCCACTGCAGCGCGCCGCAGCCCGAGCGGCGCCATGTCCTCGCGTGATGGAGACTAAAGCGCTGCTGTCTCTCGGTCTGACCCAAGGTGCAAAGCAGGACGCGGACCTGCAGAAACGTATACTTCAAACAGAAAAAAAGGGCCAGGTGGGTGCGGGAGTTGGCACTACTGCGCCCGACCGCGATAAGTTGCCACGACGACACGACAGCCGGTGCTACACACTGGGTTGAAGTATGGCCACGTTGCCTCCACCCGTTGCGGTGTGCCCCTTGGCGATGGTGAGCTGCGGATGCTGGCGAATGGTACTGTACTGTACACACGGGGATTACTGTACGGAGTATGCGGCATGTCTTCCGACATCGTCGGGGACGTGCATCGATGGCTTGACCGGACAGCGACAGATCCTTTGACGCGTGCTCACTGTTCTCCCAAGGGTTTTATCTTGATGGCATCGATACCGGTAACAGCTCTTGAAAGCACCACAATTCGTGACCTCACGATGATCAAGTCGGAGCAACTGCATACGGTACCAATCAAAAATGAACATGCTTCAAGACAGGATTCGTAAGTCGACTACAGACCACTTTCAATGGATTGGCCGCTGATAACAGATCAGGGCTCTCTAGGCTCGCACCGCGCCGAGCTGCTCGTGAGGGGCAGAAAACCGCATCCAATGCACGTAGTGCGGTACAGTCACGGTTAGCGCGGATACTGCACGTGGGCGGACGATCAGGCAACACCCTCTACACAAAGATCCACCGGAAGTTACGTGTACATGTACTGTATTGACCAAAGTTACCGGTAAAAAGAAACCAATGACAATCAGCATCAATAACATCCAATACCCTGAATGTTGAAGGAATCCATAACGTCGTCAAAATGAAATGCTGAAGAAACCCATAATAAGTTATTGCCGCATCCGTATAATCAATAATAATAATTGCAATAATTGCACGCGTCTGACGGTGGAAACACCCCTAACAATCTATTGTGCACGGGTTTGAGGTTCACAGCCAAACCTCTCTAGATCAATACCGTCGGAAACCCATTGGTACTCGTACAGATACCGCTGAGAAACTGAAAAGGGTGGATCTTCCAACCTCTGACAGGTTATTAAAACTGTCCCGGAAATCGAATATTACAGTCAATATTTAATTAAATTCAAATCTTGATCGTTTATGGTCCACATGTTCAGATCTTCTTGAACGTGATACGTCTGGTCTGAGTGGTTTAGAAAGGGTACACGTTGTATGTGGATTTGAGTTTCTCAGCGGTATCTTTATGTTACTGAGAGTTGTGCTCATTTGTTGGTACAATAGGGTAGCTTTTTAACTGACTGGCGGAGCTCATTTCACAGCAACTTCTCTTCTGCTCGCGATGATGACCCCACCTAAGTGCTCCCGGTCCCGTATCACGCTCACAAACGCCAGCAGTTGCAGGTACCATCACCGCGAGGGAAACTCGTCGATGTCGCAGACGGAGCTCTCCGATTGGGCCTATCCCTTCGTCGTTCGGTGAGTTAAATTTAACACATTTTTCGGGAATTGGGATATCGATCTCGAGAGGTTTATCTGTACTACTTCTGATTGGGATATCGATCTCGAGAGGTTTGCCTGTACCCCAATCGAGTCGATTGAATCGACACGACGGATTGGCGTTACATGTATCGAGGATCGGCCACTTGGTAGTTGACATCGAAGGGCTGGTGCTCTCTTCAAAACACGGCACCATAACGGAATATTGGTCGACAGTGCAGCGCCATTGGTCGACAGTGCAGCGCCAACTACGAGCCATAGCTAAGCGAATGCAGACAACCACAGACTCAGATACAAGGGATGCGATTGCTATTGTGCCAACAGGCATTAGCCAGACCTCCGCGAGAGCAGTCACCAACAGTGACTAGCCCCGTACAACCACCGGACCACCAGGCCCGGCGTTGCTGACCAGGCTCAGGACTTATCAGACATCGGCAAACTCATAACAAGTTAAATAGACAAGTCTGCCTCTTTCTCTCAAAACACGGCACCACCATCCTTTTCCAGGGAAGTCCTCCCTCCTCTCGGTGCGGAACGAGAACCAAATCACGGTGCAACGACAATGGCCCCTCACCATGAGGGGCCATTGTCGTTGCACCGTGATTTGGCTCTCGTGAGGCTCACGAATCGAAAATCGAGATGGGCTGCAAAATCATGCATGGCCATCGTCCGGTCGAAACAGACAAAAGTCGGCCACTTCAACATGCAAAGATTGGAAATGGCTCTTTAGGTTCATATGTAAATAGGTGCTTGGGCACCACTACAGACCTTAGTGTACTACATGGCGAAATGATGGGCGTACATGCGCCCCTCGTCGGTACTGGCCGCCATGCGTACCAACATGAGATTGGTAGCCGTATTGGTAAGGGCCTGCAGTCTGGTGATCAGCAGCATGATGCCGTCGAGCCCAATCGGTGTCGGTGGTAGGTCCGTGTTTCGACAGAGGCCTCGCCAAACAGTGAGGAAGAAAACAATGTTCGACTGTGGCAGCGCAGTGTCTCCGAGACTAGCTACCAGCGAGTAGCTGAAGAGAAGTGCGCTGTTGCTGAAGTCTAGTGGGATCTCACAGTCCGTATAGCTGACCACCCACATGACAACCACCGGAAGTACGATGGCCTGTGCAAGGCGGTTGCTCGCTGCCAAGACTGGAAACAATGCGCCGAATACGGCAGGCGGAACTTCTCGAGACCTCAGCACATTTTTGGTGGCAATCGGTAGAGGCAGCAGAGGAGACTGTAACAGCACGCTGTAGAGTAGTGCCGGCATCACTTTGAGCAACCAGCCAAACGGGTGGCGACGAGTTACGATGTAGAATAGAATCGGACAGAGCACGAGGCTTTGGACTGCACACACGAGTACGCTCGTTAGGCACCACCTCCCCGCAAACGACGCAAGTTTTGCGTTTGCTGGGTCTATCTGCACCGATCCAATGGTGAGCGGTAGAATGGCGATGAGCACCAACGACTGCAACCAGTCCAAAATCGTGAATAGCGCTGCGTACAGGTGCACGAAGAGCCTGAGCAGCGGGTTGCGTCCATTGCGGCCAACTCCTCCCCCACGGAAACTACGCGTGACGGCCACACCCAAGACTATTGCTATCACCATGGAACTCATGTAATAGTCGGCACTAAGCGCCTGCACGACATTGTTTGGGACGTAGCGCTCCGCCAGTAAATAGACATACTGCGTCAAACTTAGCTGCGTGATAGTCTCTGGTAAGCCCAACACACCATTCACGTCAACGAAACTCGGGAATACAGCGGCTGTGCGGTTGCCATCGTTGAAAGTGTCGGAGTCGCAAGCAAGTGAAGTACCATTAAGCTCAAGGTACTTGGAGTTGCTGCATTGAAAACCAAAGACGTTGCTAGACGCCTCAAATTCAATATCATCAGTCTGCTTGAGTGAGTGGCGAAGAGCACCAGCGATAGTAATGGCCACCACCACCGAAAACACGCTGAGCACGACATAGTACCCAAACGTTTTGAGCCATAGTCTCTGGAGAGCCCCACGCGCAGTCAGAGTTGACACGGAGAATATAACCTGGCAGACCCCCATGGGCACAGCTGCGCAGTTTACGAGCCGAATGTAGAGTGTGCCGATTTGGTTAAGCCAGTATCCATAAGCCTCGGGTGGGTCAGCGGTTAGTGCCGCGAATCCAATGCTGAACCCTGCGGTCATGAGCAAAGCCAACAGAAAAGAGTTCATCGATCGAGGAAGGTGCTGTAGAGCTTGGGAGTGAATTTCTTCTAACGGCGTTGAGTCTCTCGTTTGCTCCGACGACGGTGCGCGTGAAGGCCGATGTGCTGGAGGCTCTCCTGGCGGCGTACCCAATACGCCGTACGAGTCGTTCGGCGTCCCCAGTGGTGCCTCGCGTGACGCAGTGCTACTAAAATTTGCCCGGATATTTGTATCGGAATCCGTGGGAGGCACAGATTGTTGCCCATAGGAAGCATTGGCGTTGCTCCGACTAGAGTCTGTCTCACCACCGAAGACATCGATCCCTGTGCCGCGCATATACTGGTAGAACGAAGTGGATGAAATGCTTGCCGCCTCGTACGCGCGAGGAAAGCGCTGCTGTTGCTCCTGGATCTGTTCGTGCTGCTGCCGCTGCAGGTTTTGAATCTGCTGGTTTTGCTGTTGCAGTTGCTGGAGATGCAGTGGCGGACTGCACTGCTCAGTGGAGGTTTCATCGATGCTCAGAAAGCTGTTATAGTCAGCTCGGTTGCGTGGTGCCGACGTGCTGATCTTCTCGTCCACTTCTTCGTACGAGATCTCTGGGCATGACAATATCGATTCGAAGCCGGCGCTGCCCAGCGAGATGCGATAGCTGGGTCGCTCGGCGTCCTGGACCTCGTCCGTGTCGTAGAGGCTGATATCAAGGTCGCTGTGTCTGTCGTCGCTGGCTTCGCTGCCCTCGTAGATAACATGCCGCGGCTTGCTCCGCCGCAGGCCGCTGATGCTGTCGATGCTACTGGGGGCGATGCTGATCTCGGACTCGGAATCCGACGCGCTGTCTCGGCGTGACGACGTGCTTCGCCCACTCATGGCCGCGCGCGGGTCGTTCTTGCAGAACTAAACGCCGGCAGTTCGTTGTACTCGCGGGGCGGCACCAAGTCGCGGCGGTTTTAGCCGGTGGTAACGGACGGCATGTTGAAGTGGCCGAGATGGCTACACTGCCTTGACCGCCTTGACACAGCCCTGTCAAGTTGACAGGGCTGCGCTCAACGTGACGACCGCCATCACAGGCGCGGGCCGTGCGTCGAGAGCAACCGCACGACGGTCGATCGGCCATCGCATCTCCGCATGCAGAGAGCGCGGCGACGAGGTCATCGTCGTCGCGGATCGTCGGCCTCCAAAGATACGCTGGCTGCGCTCACGCCGTTCGAAGGCGAGGAAGAGTCTCACCTGCAAGACCAGAGCCCGATGGCGGCAAAGGAGCTGTGCATGTAATGTTCATGATGTATGGGCCTGCCCTGCTCCGCGCGGGGCGATGGTGAGAACTTCAACGCGTTCCAGCTGTCCGTTCCATCGGGGCTCGGCAGTGCACCGCCCACGAGCTGGCCGTTCCAAGGGCATGTGGAGAGGTTGGGTCCGCCTCGAGCAAAGGTTCCGGCGCTATTGCCTGTAGCCAGCCACCCTTCCTCGCCGTGCAGTGGTGGCTTCGTGCTCGGCGCGGGATCTTTACGAGAGAGCGGCCGATCCGTCCACCCTATCCGTGCCGTGCCGCAGGGCGTGCGAGACTGCGAGCAAAGCGCACGGCCGCGTCGGAGAAAATTAGGCGCGTGCGTGGTGGGGCTGAACACCGAAGTCAGCGGCGATAACGAGGGCCGTGCAGCGCGGCACTGTCGCAGACTGCAGCAGGATGTCCAAGCGCGTCGAGGAGTCAGCGCAGGTAGTCTGTCCACAAGGGCCAACTGTAGTCTCGCATTTCTGCAATCGATCTCTCGTCAATCGTCGCGCTGGTTGTGGGGTGGATACTGTCGACTCGTCCAGGCGCAGCTGGCGACGGCGCGCTGAGGCATGCGAACCATAAGGACGTGTTCGCAAGCGCCTGCAGCTACGGCGGAACGTTCCCCCAGCCGCTACATGACCTAGGTTAACCGTGAGGTTCGTATTAATAACGCGGGGCGGCAATACTGTAGCAAGCCTGGACCCGTGGCGGTTCTCCGAGCGGAGAGATGATCCGCTCTGGACGGGTGAGCCTCACGCGTGTCAAGGCGTGACCTTCGTCGCTTCTAGCGCGATGCGCCTTGTCACTGGCATCCACTCGGTCGCCACTTGCCGCGACACTTTTTCCATGATTGCCATCGCCGCGGCAGCACCTCGAGCCGCGCTCGCGTCGCCGCCAGCCGGGGCGCCAGAGCCACAGGGCGCGGGCATCTGTCGCCCTCACGTGGTCCACTTCTCCTCCACGACGCGGCGAAGCGCGTTGTCGACCCGCGAGCACTGGGCGCGAGTATCGCACGCCCCCGGCCATGCGGCGCAGGGAGACTCGTCCATACACATGGCGTGCACGAGGAAGAGATAGGGCTGCAGCATAGTGAGCCCGAGTGCGGTCTCTCCTAAGATAAGCGGCACCGTGCGAGAGAGCGCTGCGGCGCTCCCTGCCGCTCCCCTGCATCGTCGACTCGCGCGCCGCGGCCGGCGCAGCAGTGCGGCGGGTTCCGGTCATTCCCCAATTTCCTGCCGAGAGCGAACAGCGCAGCTCGCCCCCTGGCTGGAGATTCCCCGTGCTAGACCCTCAACAGCGTGTTTTATCGTCCAGTGATACAGTAAACCACTACCATGAAGGTGTACACGACCATCGTGCTCGCGGCCATGGCCATGCAGGTCGTCCTGGGTGGCGGCGGCGGCGGCATCAACTTCGGCAACGCCGGCAGCTACTCGCCGGGTGGCGCCACGGAGGGCACGGCCGACACGTACACGAACGGCGGCGGCAAGACCGGCCTCAACACGCCGGTGCCCGCGACATCCACGACTCCGCCCGTTGCCACGCCGGCCACGCCCGTGGCCACGCCGGCGGCGACCCCGGCGGTGACCACGCCGACCTCGGAGCTCGGCAGCCACGCCGAGGAGACGCCGGCCCCGACGCCGGCCGGATCGACGCCCGCGCCGGCCACCGGCTCAGGCTCGTCGCCGGACCAGCAGATCCCCGTGTCGACGCCCGCGCCCACGACGCCCACCTCGGAGCTTGGCTCCTCGTCCACCACCGGCTCGGGCTCGTCCCCTGCCCAGCAGACCCCCGTGTCGACCCCTGCGGCCACGACCCCGACCTCGGAGCTCGGCTCGTCCTCAACGACCGGCTCGGGCTCGAGCCCCGAGCAGCAGGTGCCGGATGTGACCCCGGCTCCCTCGACACCCACGGCCGGATCCGGCTCGTCGCCGTCGCAGGAGACCCCTGCCACTGGCTCGGGCTCGACGCCTTCGCAGGAGATCCCCGCCTCCGGCTCGGGTTCGTCGCCTAGCCAAGAGACTCCCGTCTCGACCCCGGCTGCCTCGACCCCCACTTCGGAGCTTGGCTCGTCGAGCGAAGACACACCGTGCCCTACGCTGGAGTACAACTACCAGGTGCCAACGCCCGCTTCGACCACCCCCACGGCTGAGCAGGGCAGCGGTTCAGAAGACACCCCGTGCCCGACGCTGCAGTACAACTACCCCGTATCGACCCCAGCTGCTTCGACGCCTACGACCGAGCAGGGCAGTAGCTCTGAGGACACCCCGTGCCCTACGCTGCAGTACAACTACCCGACTGGATCGGGTTCGTCGCCGTCGCAGGAGACTCCTTCTACGGGCTCGGGCTCTACCCCCAGCCAGGAGGTCCCGGTGAGCACCCCTGCTGCTACGACGCCCACGTCGGAGCTCAGTAGCGGCTCGCAGGAGACCCCATCGACCGGCTCGGGCTCTTCGCCTTCGCAGGACACCCCTGCCACTGGCTCAGGCTCGTCGGCTTCGCAGGAGACCCCTGCCACTGGCTCGGGCTCGTCGCCTTCGCAGGAGACCCCCTCGACGGGCTCGGGCTCGTCGCTTACTCAGTACACGACGACACCTGCCCCCACGACCCCCACCTCGGAGCTTGGCTCAGCGGATGAGGACACGCCGTGCCCGACCCTGCAGTACAACTACCCCGTGTCCACGCCTGCTGCTTCCACTCCCACGACAGAGAATGGTTCAGGCTCGTCACCTTCGCAGGAGACGCCGTCGACTGGTTCAGGCTCGTCCCCTTCGCAGGAGACGCCGTCGACTGGTTCAGGCTCGTCCCCTTCGCAGGAGACGCCGTCGACTGGTTCAGGCTCGTCGCCTTCGCAGGAGACCCCTGCCACTGGCTCGGACTCGTCGCCTTCGCAGGAGACCCCCTCGACGGGCTCGGGCTCGTCGCTTACTCAGTACACGACGACACCTGCCCCCACGACCCCCACCTCGGAGCTTGGCTCAGCGGATGAGGACACGCCGTGCCCGACCCTGCAGTACAACTACCCCGTGTCCACGCCTGCTGCTTCCACTCCCACGACAGAGAATGGTTCAGGCTCGTCACCTTCGCAGGAGACGCCGTCGACTGGTTCAGGCTCGTCCCCTTCGCAGGAGACGCCGTCGACTGGTTCAGGCTCGTCCCCTTCGCAGGAGACGCCGTCGACTGGTTCAGGCTCGTCGCCTTCGCAGGAGACCCCTGCCACTGGCTCGGACTCGTCGCCTTCGCAGGAGACCCCCTCGACGGGCTCGGGCTCGTCGCTTACTCAGTACACGACGACACCTGCCCCCACGACCCCCACCTCGGAGCTTGGCTCAGCGGATGAGGACACGCCGTGCCCGACCCTGCAGTACAACTACCCCGTGTCCACGCCTGCTGCTTCCACTCCCACGACAGAGAAT
>BSXT01003095.1:0-17217 GCA_030267785.1 Phytophthora fragariaefolia
TTGGCACCATTCTGCACGTGGGTGTTCCATGTGGGCACTTTTACCTGGAGACAGAGAAGCCTTCCGCCAAGCCGATCGTATTCTTGAGCGGTGGTGTCGGCTTTACCCCGCTGCTCAGTATGCTCGAGTTCATCGTGGCGTCGTCGACAAAGAAGCAGCCGGTGATCTTCGTGCAGTACGCGCGTAGCCCCAACGTCCGCGCGTTCGGTGAGCACATCGAGGGCATTGCCAAGAAGAATGGCTTCGTCACTGCCCACACAGTGTACGGCAAGTTCGACGTGAACCAGCTTGAGAAGTTGCTGCCGTCAAAGGATTGCGAGTTCTACTTTTGCGGCCCCGCCGGCTTCATGACGGCTGTGTATAAGGCGCTCAGCAAGCAGTGGGCCGCTCCAGTGGCGCAGCTGCACTACGAGTACTTCGGGCCCACGCAGGATATTTCCGATTAGCTGCATGGGGTCTGATTGCGACTCTACATCTTGTCATTTCATCGCAGAGGGGTAAGCCGCATTGTGCTCTTCCCTTCAATATTGCGCTGAATGTTCTGCTGAAGAAGTCGCTCGTGTATTTTCTGCAACAAGTCAAGGAAGACTATGGCTAGAGCCAATACTTCGAAGTATGTGGTAATAGCATTAGTTTGAACTCCTTCATTGCTTTGTACATGTATTCTCCCGTTACCATAGCCAAGGCTTCACGTCAGCGCGGACGCACTCACGGAGCAGGGACAATCCTCTTCGTCTAGAGCATAAGCCATCGTGAACAAGCGCACGAAATTGTCGCATTCCCTCTCAAGCGCGAACCCGCACGCACGTCATTTCTAAACTTGCGCTGCGACGAGGCTCGCTGATTTTTATCCGCCACTTCACATTTTTGAGCTAGCCCTGTAACGCTGCCAGCCGCCACTGCGGGTAATCATTATCTTCGTCGGATAGCTTGGCGCTATTCGATAGAGTTTCTGTTGGCGGCGGGATTTTCATGTCAGCAACACATTGTTCGAATTTTGCAAATTGCGTCTGCAGATTTTGAGCTTGCTGTATGTGGCCGAAAAATACCAGCATTTCAAGAAGAGCGCCGATTTCTTTAGCTAAGGCTGAATTGGGTCGTAGTTCTGAAAGCTGTTGTGCGACATAAGCTTCTTCTTCAGCGCTTCCTTCTTTCATCCTTTTGCGTCTCTCTCGACGAGATGGAATACCTCCGTGTTTGTCTTTGGTTTTGGGTTTCTTACCAGCATCTCCCAATGCTTGCGTAGCGTAAAAATGGCTTGCCGTCGCCATTGACAATGTTTGCATAGAGAAGTTGCCAATACTTGCCGCGCTGTTGTGGCTGCCTACCGAGCTCATTGATATATTGGAAAGAGCGCTGTCTGCAGCACTAGAAGCGCCAGAGCGAATGCTATCAGCATCTGTGTTACCATCACCTCTAGTACACTGATCCCATCGGCTACCATTGATGCCATGCAACTTGAAAAGGCGTTTTTGCTCACGAATTGTGGTCAAGCGAGTCCAGCACTTGACATACTGTTTCTCCTTCCTCTCCAACTCCTCAAGGACATCATCACTACATTGAAGCACTCCTGTTTCGATATCACTTTCAACCAGATCATCGCGCTTGTGCAGGTAAGCTATACGTAAGGCTTCTGCCCACTGTTGATGTGTGACCAACAGTGCCACTGCTTCATCTACATCATTGCAATACTCGACGTAAATTCTGACCACAGCGAGAATATCATCAATCGATCCGTCTTGCTGTTGCCTGTTCAGAAGCTCTTGAGCAATCGTATACGCCTCGCTGCGGAGCTGGTCTGGAGTCTGATCTCGAGCACTTAATGCCAGAGATATCTGCCACTTGTTAGCAGCGATGAATGCTCGGCGAGCTTTTTCCTTTTCTGAAGCTGACAGATACACGTACGCTGCAGCTTCATACTTCTTCTCTGCTTCAAGGAAATCACCCTTCTGTTTCATAATTTGTAGGCAGAATGCACGTCTACTCTGTGACATAGAGTACTTTGCAGACGAGAGAGGAAACAGTTTCAGGGCCTGATCATATAGTTCTCCTTCCTCAATCAATTTTAGCGCCATGGCTTTGAGCTTGCTTTGTTCTTCTTGGTTGTTCACGCTGGTATCCTCAATCAAGGCTGCCAGGTGAGTCAGTGCACGTGCATGTCGTTTCAGGTGAGTATCAATGGTGTACTTCCGCATGTTTTCGTTGTTAAGGTGAGCCACACGGTCAAGGAACGGCACATACTCTTTTGGATCCCGCTGAGAATGAGTGGCAATTGCTCGGACGAGGTCAAGATCATAGAGCCCCAGTGCCTCGGAGTACAGACTGTCCACGTCTGTCAGCATTATTAAATGCTTAATAGCACGCGTAGCCGCTGCACGATTTCTCGAATCATCACTTTCGATAGAACTTTGCTCATTCCGACAGAGTAACTTCTGAATCTTGCTCAGTGCATCATCAAATCTCGGAGGTGACTGCTTTACAGCACTCGTAACGAACGGTAGCAACAGAGCAGCCTCATTTCCTTCCACACCTCCATTCACCTCTTGAATTGCGTTCATAAATCCCTGGCATACAACATTGATTTTCCCTTCAGATCCATAGGCAGCACCGCTTGCTTCTCGAACTTCGCTGTCATTGCAGGTTGCATTGAATGGTTCAAGTAGTGGTCCGTATTTCGTTGTCCACACGTCGACGGAGTGAAGATTGGTGATGAATAAACACAGTCGATCACTAGTAACTATATCTAGTTTTGTTGATAGAAAATCCTGGATGAAAAATCGAGACAAGCTTTTGATAAATGCTTGAGGATTGTAGTCGACAAGGACGTTTAAGTCGAGGCGGTGACGGCGACATAATTCCAATGCCGCTACATACTCTTGCTTCTCAATATGCTGCACAGCAAGTGCCAGAACCAGCAAGCGTGGGGACGTACACTCAAGGTTTCCGCGTGGCATCTGCACTATAACGCTCGCGCGCTGACCCACTGTAGCGACTAAAAGAGCCCCGCGTTCTATTGAGCGCGATTCAAACGTGATAGTGTCGGTGTTTGCTCCCGATGAAATACGATGTTGAGAGTTGCGTCGTAGATCATTCAACGGTGTCATACGGAGTTGAGACTTGCGCCCTTGAGTCGTGAATAATAGGACTGACGGCAGCACACTGTAGCGGAACGATGAACAAGCAGAAGCCAGTAGTTCTCCATTCACGTACAACTTTGCACTCGAGCTTTCAAGTCCAATCACCAAAACACCATCATCGACTTGATCACTCTTTAGCTTGCCACTTCGACAACTGAGGACTGTCAAATGTGAGAACACCGGGAGCTTACCAGATACTCGAGTTGGTACCACTGTTGCATCAGAAGCAACGTTTAGAGTGTACACGGTACCATCATGGGTCTGTAGAGCAAGCATAATACGCGTTGCATCGAGTATTTCTCGATCGTCACCATGTTGAACGTCACATACCCTTCCAACGTTGTCGAGATCAGTTTGATGAACGATAACACAGTCACCATTCTCTTCTACTGCATTGATATTGTCAAGTGAGCATAACACAATTTGGTCCTGGCGGTCAGTCTTACCGGCGAAGATCAGCCGCCGAGACACAGTAACAAAGCGAACCCATAAAATATCTTGAAGTGTGAAAGAGTCGTCACTTTCAGCGGGCTGGGGCAACGAAACTTCTGTCATTAACATCGATGCGTCCGAGGAAACGTTTTGAGCGCTTGGTGATGGGGGCAAACCTGCAGCTGATGTGCGCGTATCTGCTGGGTTCAGATAGTTTTCCACGAGCACCACGGAGCCATTGGCGAGTAGCACAATCAAAGCCTCGCCTTGGGAATCGAAAGCTACTGAATTAACCGCTGCATCAAATGTAACCTGAAGGAGCGCGAACGGAGGCGGCACCAGAGCACGATGCAATGGCGTAAGGAGCAATTTTGCCCCATCGATTACTCCAGCCACAGCGATACTCTGGTGCTGAGGTTTCTGCGTTGGCTGCGTCACCTGCACCCACTCCGCTTCGACACTGCAAATGTCCCAAGCAAACTCGCGCTCACAAAAAGTAAGCTCCTGCGTGCGCGACGAGCAGGTAAGGAGTCTTAGTCGGCCGGCGGCTTCTTCGTCCCAGGCGAAATCGACAAGTTCGTCCCCATTCGGAAGTTGCATCTCCTGCTTCAGGTACCAATGGTAGTTATTCCTCGACCAAAGCTGCACCACCGCCTGCGGTCGTTCGCCTCCCTCCTCTCCACTCCCGGCCGTCCTATGCAAGCTCAGCGCCAGCGTATCTGACGTCGCATTCCAGCGCACGTTGGCGACACGGAACTCGGGCGCGCGGTACGCCGCCGGGATCGCGAACTCTCCGTGCCGCAGCCCGTTCCGCTCAAAGAAGACGACCAGCAGCCGCCCCTTCCTCACTTCGCAGCTCGCGATGAGCCCAAGACTCTGACTCCAGTCGAGCGCCGGCCCCAGCCCGGGGATCGCTCGTCCGTCCTCCAGCCGCCCGCGCGCGTGGAGCTCGAGCTGCTCCGTGAACACGAGCACCTTGTGCTCCGGCTCCCGCGTCCGCGTGTCCACGGCCGCCACGTTGAGCGCCACGAACTTGGCGTCCTCGCGCCACCGCAGCTGGCAGCACCAGCGCTCGGCGTCTCGCTCGCAGCCGCCGAGCTCCAGCTCCGGGGCCAGCGCCGTCTGCAGCTGCGTCTCGTGCAGCACCTCCCAGTCGCTGCTCATGACCAGCAGCGACCCGGCGCCGGTGACCAGCGCCAGCGTCTCGTGGCTGTCGCTCCAGGCCACGGCCCGCAGTCCGCCGGCCACGGCGCCGACCTCCTCGCCGTGCGCGGCCTCCACGTCCACCGCCACGATGGCGCCGCTGCGGGAGGCGCACACCAGCGCGCCCAGTTCCGCCACGAAGCTCATCCATCGCCAGTCGCCGGCCGCGGTGGCGGCGTCCTCCCCGCACTCGCGCAGGTCCACGAGCAGCTCCAGGCGCGAGGCCGCTCCCTCGAGCTGCAGCGCCTCGACGCGGCCGCTGGCGCGCAGCAGAAAAAGCTGCGGGTCGCCCGGCACCGTGGCGAAGGCGGCGCACTGGTCGCGGGCCGCGGACGAGCGCTCCAGCGCCCACGCGCGGCGCCGCAGCGACACCAGGTTGCGCATGCCGCTCGGACCACCACCAATGCCTGTCAGAAACGGCCGCTGGCGGATCCGCTGTCAAAAAGCGGATCCGCTGTCCAAAACCGGATACGCTGTCAAAAATGCGACGAGGCGGGTAGACGTGCAATTGTGGCATTTTCGCGCGGCGGGGGGGGGATGGAGCGGACGCTGCTGCACGCGCTGTCCCCGCAGCTCCAGGCGCTGGTGGAGGCCTCTCTAGGGGACCAGCGGCCGGCCCGCGTAGCGCCGTCTAGCGGCGCCGCTGCGGCCGCGAGCGAGGCGAAGCCGCCGCCGAGCGCGCTGGACCCCACGCGCCGTGCAGCGAAACTCAATCCGTCGGAGCTTTTCGGTATGCGAATCTCTGCGTCGATGGGACGAGTCGTCGCACTGACGACGTCCGTTGCTGCATTGGCGGTGCAGCTCTGAGGCACCCCGAGGCCCCCGGGCTCGTGGTCAGGGGGGGATTCTTGGGGCGGCAGAACGCGCTGGCGGTGAGGGACGCGCTGACGCAGTTGGCGCGAGGCGAGACGCTCCATGAGGCGAAAGTCGGCGCGGGCGAGAACCTCCGCGCCGACCGAGCGGTGCGTGGGGATCGAATTACGTGGATCCAGACCCCGGCGGATCTGAACGCCACCACGGGCGGCGAAGGGGGGAACAGCGCGGCTGTTCTGCACCTACGTCGGCAGGTGGAGTCGCTGGTGTACGGGCTCAAGAAGGTCTCGCCGGAGATGGACCTGCGCAATGTCGTGTCGACGCAGCTCGCTATCTTCGTACGTTGCACGGCAGAATTGCGCAAGCTAAGGGTGTTGTCTGCTGAATGTGTGCTAACGCGAGCGGTGGGGTGCATGGTGCGGCTAGCCAGGAGATGGCGCCCGGTTCGTCAAGCATTTGGACACGTACTCAAACGCACAACGAGATGAACGTGGTGGGATGTCCAAGAATGGGTTGCTCCGTCTTGTCACATGCGTCTATTACTTGAACGACGCGTGGGAACCTGGACATGGCGGAGAGCTTCGAGTTCATTTGAAGGATTCAGAATTCTTACCTGGGTGCCACTGGGACGTCCCTCCTGAGCTTGACACGCTAGTTATGTTTAGAAGTCTTGATGTCGAGCATGAAGTGCTGCCAACATTTCGTGAACGAAAGGCTGTCACGATCTGGTACTATGGTAACCCACCGAAAAGTTCGTCTTTTCGATCCAAGCCGGAAGGGGGTACAACGGACGCTGTACTGCGGCCTCTACCCTCGGCCTCAGGGAAGCAGCTCAGTCATGCAGAACAAGCTTCCATTTTTGTGGCTATTCCAAGTTACCGAGACCCAGAGTGCAGGCACACCCTCGATAACTTGCTAGCACAAGCAGCTTTTCCTGCTCGAGTTTCCGTTGGCATTTGCCTTCAAGTGGATGACGCCGATGATACAAAGGCGTATATCGAGCATAAATACACCACGGCCCAAGTCCGCGTGCATCAGGTAGACTATCGGATAGCTGCTGGCCCATGCGTGGCCCGGGCACAGGCACAGCAGCTGTATGAGGGCGAAGAGTACTATCTACAGGTCGACAGTCATATGCGGTTTCGTCCTGGCTGGGACTGCTTCCTGATCAACGAGCTGGGGAAGTGCCCGGGAACAAAACCCATTTTGACGACGTATCCACTAGGATATACACTTCCGAATCAGGTAAGGCACGAAGTCATTCCGCTTCAGCTGATTTTTTTCTGACTGTTTACAATCTTTTTGCAGGTCTCGACGGAGTGTCGCCCCACGCTCCTATGCGCATCAGGTTTTGATGATCTCGGCATGCTGCGACAAACAAGCAAAGTACTTGCGAAGACATCAAACAAGTAGGTGGAGGATTCTGTAACTGTTTACTGTGCTGGAGAACTGTAGTGCTGATCGACTAGATGTCACTCACGCGACATGTTTTCATTATTTTAGCCCGCCATCTTCCTTATTTTGGGCTGCTGGATTTGCATTTTCGTCAGCTACGGTGATCAAGGATGTGCCCTACGATGAATCACTAAGGTTCTTGTTCTTCGGAGAAGAGTCATCGATGGCTGCGAGACTTTGGACTTCTGGGTGGAATTTCTTCGCTCCTGCGGAAGCAGTTGTATACCACCTTTGGACCCGTGCGTACCGTCCTGTTTTCCAAGAGTTGGAAGATGAGAAGACCAAGCAGTGGCGTACAGCCTCATCCCAGTACGTTAAACAGTTGCTGCACGTCGGCCCAACAGCTGAAAACTCGGCAAATACCGTTAGTGCGGGGAAATATGCGTTGGGCACTGAGCGCAGCTTTGAAAGCTACCAGAAGCACATTGGCGTTAATTTTACCACTCGGGAGATTGAATGGCGAGCAGAGTGGGGAAATCTTGACCCAATTCACTTTGATCTGAAGGCTCATGCTGGAAAGACACTAACCCCAGCTTAGTTTCGGCGGGTGTTTGTACTAACTACGAGTAGCACCAATGCAAGAATTCATGAGGAACTTGACTCCATTATGGTGGTGGTGTTTTTGTGTTCTCGCCCTTCTCTAAACAAAATCTATTCCGAAGTGCAGCAGCCAGCTCATTTGCCCACTTCGATGAGTCGCTTGCCCAGGGTGAAGTAGTAGTCAACCACGCTCTTCAAGTCCTCAAGCATGATGAACTCACGTGGGCAATGCGCATCGGTAATGCTACCAGCGCCAACCAGATACGCCTTACCATCAAAATTGAAGTAAGGCACGTCGGTATTGAAGCACGCAACACCCGTCTCGTAGCCTTCCACGGTCGTCAAGTGCACGGGAGGGTTGGACGTGTATAGCTTCATGTTCACACGTCCACCGACAATTTCCTGCAAGTAGAATCGCCCCGGTTAGTGCTAGTCACGGCTGTATCTTTGAACAAGGTTAGCCCCACAGTCTTACCTCAACTCGCTTATAGATGACGTCGGGCTCAGTAACCAGACGGAACATCAGCATTGCCGAAGATTCCTCAGCCAATGCGTTGGCCGCCTGACCTCCATTGAGCAGGCCGATGTTAAGATCGGTGTTGCCGTATTCTTCGGTTGTCGGCCAGTTCTCCTTCTTCAGATCGTACAAGACATCGATCATCGGATCAATAGCTGAGTCGCCCAAGTGCGGGTATCCACTGTGAGCCGCAACACCCTTCTGGGTTAGCTGGATTTTGAGGACTCCCTTCTGCATCTTCGACATCTTCAGGGCGGTGGGCTCGCCCACGATCATGTGGGCCGGATTCACATTCAACTCGTTCGCCTTCTTCATTCCGCTGTGGTCGGTTTCTTCCGACACAACAAAGAGAACCTGGACGTCATCACCAAAACCAGCCTCGACAAGCTTCTGTGCCGCAATCATTTGGCCTGCAATCAAACTCTTGGCGTCACAAGCACCACGACCATATAGTGTCGTGCTGTCAATACGGGGAGGAAGGTATGGCGGAACGGTGTCCATGTGAGAGTTGAACAGAAGACGCGGCGTCTTGCTGTCGCTCCGAGTAGCATACACATTGTATCTGAATGCGTGTACGACAAATAGAGTAAGCTTTTCAACGCGACACTCCGAGTTTGATAAGTACTACGTTCAAAACCCACCTGTCCGCCTTCACCGCAGCATCAGCCTGAGGAGGAACCTTCTGCATATGCACACGCCAGCCTCGTGCAATTAGCCAGTTAGCAATTGCCTGACCAACGGTAGCCTCATCCCCAGATGTCGAGACAATACTGTTTAGACCAATTGCAAGTTTCACAACATCGTCACTGTTCACATCAGCTAGGGCTGAAGCAGCCTCAATCTGGGCTCGGTGTTCATCGGAGACAGAAGACTCATCGCCCTTTACCGTAGATGCAGCAGGCTCAACCTTCTTGGACACTGTCTCGCGCCACTTTCCGTTCACCGACGTCGCCTTCACGACACTAGTGCCGTTAGCTCCAAAGATGAAAGCACCCATAAGGGACGATGGGGTGGAGAACTTCAACTGTTCTTCCTCGATGTCAACCAACGCGAAGTCAGCAGCGTAACCCTTCTTGATTTCACCCTGCAAGGCATAGGACAACATAAAAGGTATGGTCACTTGGCAGGATCGTAAACAAAGTTCCCCTGGGACAGATACTTACCACTTGCAGGTTCAGCGATTCAGCGCCATTCATCGTGCCATAACGGAACAGAAGCCTAGCCAGGTCCGTCTCGGACGTGGCATCAGTGCAGACACCCCTCCGACTTTCATGAAGACGGTGGGCATACTCTAGCCAGCGCATCTCTTCGCACATATCGACGCGGGCATTGCAGTCCGTACCAAGGCACACACGGTCCGAGCAGCTTGCGATAAACGGGAAACCATCTCCCAGGTTGCCCTGCACAACAATAGATTAAACATATAAGTATAGAATACAAAAACTCAACCCCCAGTATCAAAGCGTACCTCCGTCAGCGGGCAAATGCACACATTTCCCTTCTTCTCAACAAACTGTTTGAGCTCATCGGCCTTGGTCCAGGTACAGTGCACTGCCGTGAACTTTTCGTCGATCTTGAGGTTCTTCAGCAATACGGCCATGGGGGTGTCTCCGTTGTGCGCGGCCTTGCAGTCATCCACCTCCTTGGTCTGCTCCTCGAGGTGAATGTGAAAGACGAGTTCGCGCCGCACCGATTCCTCGTGCAGCTTGACAATGTCAGGCACTTCGACTGCGCGCATCGAGTGCGCGACTACACCGAGCGTCTGCGTCGGGACGTCCGCGATCATGCTCTGCAGCGCGTCCATCTGGCTCCAGTACTTCTCGTGGGAGTCCACCTTGAAGCGCTTCTGCGACTCAACCATGGGCGCTCTCTGGAAGCCGCCGTGCTCGTAGTAAGCGTTGAGCAGCACGATGCGGATGCCCACGTCCCTGGCGGCGCGCAGCACCGTCTCGTCGTAGGCGAACTCGTGCCCGTCCTTGCCCTCGCCGGGTCGGCCGTGGTGGAAGTAGTGGAACTCGCCGACGCTGGTGATGCCGGCGTCGCGCATCTCGGAGAAGCACTGGCGCGTGAGGTCGTAGATCTGCTGCTCGCTCATGCCGCCCACGAGCTTGTACATCTCCTCGCGCCACGTCCAGAAGCTGCTCTGCGCCGAGTTCGTGGGGTACGTCTCTCCGAGGCCGCGCAGCCCGCGCTGGAACGCGTGCGAGTGGGCGTTCACCATGCCCGGCAGCAGCGCGCGGCCCGGCAGCTTGTGCACCGCGGCGGCGTCGCTGCTGGAGGCGTCGGCCGAGCGCGTGACGCCGAGGATGAGGCCGTCGGCGCCCACGGCCACGTGCACGTCGCGCTCGAACTGCGCGCCCGTCCACGTGAGCTCGGGCGCCAGCACGTACGCGGCGGAGGACTGCGGTAGCTGCGTGGAGGTCATAACGGAGCGGAATCGGAGGGCGGGGAAGGCGCGGAGAGGTGTCGGCGAGCCGCGTAAAGAGCGAATGACCGCTGCGCGCATGGACGCCAATGCTCGAGTGACGCTGCCACTGCAACACCTCTTGGCGGTTGAACATGCACCAGCACAGTCTGCTGCATGAGTTCAAACAAGTTTGAGCAGTATAAGGTTCTACGTGGCGATGGGTATTGAGGGGTTCGAAGGAATGGGGGGAGTAGCGGGGAGTGGTTTAATATCAACTGTTCAAGGGCTATCAAGTTCAGTTTGTCTAATTGCTCTCAGTAGTTAAAGGAGATGGGCAATGGAGACGAGGAGCGGAATGCACTGAAATATGCAAGTGATTGGTCGAGCGCTGCCGACCCGCTTCAACATCCTCGCGGATGGGTCCACGTCGGCGTTTGGTGTCCGCGATTTGACGCACCATTCGCGCATTTGCGCCCGCCCACCAGTCGCCCGCCCGCTGCTGCCAGCATGAGCTCGTTCCGCCTGCGCATCGCCAACGCGCGCCAGATCGTGCAGGTCTGCGCGCACGGCGAGCCGTTCAAGGCCGGCGCCGCCCAGAAGGACCTGGCGGTGCTCGAGAACGCGTCGCTGGTCGTGGACCAGGCCGGCAAGATCGCGTCCGTGGGCCCCGCGGCGGACGTGGACAAGTGGCTGAGCGCGCAGCCGCAGCCGGTGACGTTCGAGAAGGACGTAGACGCCCGCGACTTGGTGGTGCTGCCCGGCTTCGTGGACGCGCACACGCACCCCGTGTGGAGCGGCAACCGCGTCAACGAGTTCGCCATGAAGCTCGCCGGCGCCACGTACATGGAGGTGCACGAGAGCGGCGGCGGCATCAACAACACGGTGCGCCACACCAAGAAGAGCTCAGAAGCCGAGCTGTCGGCGCTGCTGCGGACGAGGCTGGACCGCATGCTGCGTTGCGGCACCACGCTCATCGAGGCCAAGAGCGGATACGGACTGGAGACCGACACGGAGCTCAAGATGCTGCGTATTTTGCACGCTGCGTCGACGGGCGACGACGCCCACCCCGTCGAGATCGTGTCCAATTACCTGGGTGGCCACTCGGTTCCGGATGGAATGACTGCTGCCGCTGCTACTGAAGATATTGTGAGCAAGCAGATTCCGGCGCTCGTGCAGGCCAAGAAGGACGGTACCATCTCGCCCGAGTTCATTGACGTGTTCTGCGAGAAGGGCGTTTTCGAGCATGACGACACGCGCCGTATTCTGGAGGCTGGCAAGAAGGCTGGGTTGGACATCAACTTCCACGGAGACGAGATGCATCCCATGCAGTCTGGCACAATGGCTGCCGACCTTGGCGCACGTGCTATCTCGCACTGCGAAATGCTGACGGCCGACGACCTTCAGGCGATGGCCAACCATAAGCCCGAGCCTGTGTTCGCGGTACTACTACCGACTACTAAGTTCATTCTGAAGTTGCCCAATCCCCCCGCTCGTGATATGATCGCTGCTGGTGTCCCCGTCGCTCTCGGTAGTGACTACAACCCGAATGCGCACTGCCTTTCCATGGCGTTGACCATGAACATGGCCTGTGTGCAGTTTGGTATGACCATGACGGAGGCTCTAGTTGGCGCCACTATCAATGCTGCCGCATCGATCAACCGTTCTGCTACGCACGGCAGTCTAGAAGTCGGCAAGCAGGGTGACTTTGTGTTGATGCGTGCCACCCAGTGGGAGCAGATTATCTACGAAATGGGCGATCCTCCCATTGAGCACGTCGTCAAGAAGGGCGTCTTCTACCCCGCCCTCTGATTTTCTCCTGGCTGCAGCAGAATTAGAATGTGATCCCAATCTTACACATAACCTAAGCCAAGCAGTTTTGCCTAAACGAACGGGCAAACCCACTCTAGGTGGATTCCGTTGGTGTGTGCACGGATCCACTTTCTATGATAGCAGTTTGTGCGTTGATCATCGATCGCCCTTCTTATCCTTTAGCACCTGAGCTGTATATCTTCACATTGCTAAGCCCCAGGTGACAAGGCTGCACCCGACTTACTGTGTGGGTGGCTGGTAGGTGTTCTTCTCGTTCCACTCGTCCATCTTCTTCTCGATGAAGGCAATAACTTTCGGGTCCGGCACAATAAATAAGTGCCTGTCGTCCAGATCTTCGATCACAAAGCGTTGCTGCAGGTCGTAAGAATCACGCATGCCAATATTTGTAAAGAATGCATTAATCGCATGAAAAGTCAGCTCGGAATCACCAACCTGCACTGCCGTCTCATTGAGATGAAGCAAGTACTGCTTCGTCGCCGGGTCGCTGCGATGAACGGACCGTATGATGTCAGATACATCCCAAAATGAGTGCCACGAGGAAGCGGGGGCTACATCTATCGCGAGGAGGAGGATGTACCGCAAGGGGTCGAGGCGCGTACCATTTGACGAGCACGCCCTTGTTCGCGGTCGGCATTGTTTTGTGCTAAATGCCGAATAAACTTTCAGAAAAAATATTAGTGTGGTGTACATACATACGAAGCTATCATAACCAGGGTTCGATAGTAATCTACTCGTTATTAGCGTTAGTACTAGTAGTAGCCATAAACTATTAATACTAAAACTATTCTGCGAAAGAGCTGGCATTAGTTCAACTAATCAATTTAGTCGTGAAGTTTTCAGAATAGTTAGTACTAACGTACTACTAATTTCCAGAACGATCTTGGATCGTCGAAGGACGGTTCAGTGGGTGGTTGTCCTGTAGCCGCCAGCATCCGGTTAGCTGACATAGCCTCCTTTGACACATTTTCGATTTTCATAACACCGATCACTTTAATGAAGTGCATCATAGCCGATTCCTGCTCCGAAGATTTGGGAGCAACAGGCCTTGCTGCATTTGTAGCCAACACGCTCGTCATCACTGTAGCTACTAGCTACACAATGGAGCCGGTCTGTCTAAACGGCACAATAGACGTAATATTCATGCACACTAACTACATACGTTAGATTTGTAGTAGTGCTTGCTTTGTGTCAAAAAGCATTTCCCCGGTACCGAAAAATCCTAGGAGCTGATCCAAATATCTGACGCACAGTGATCAACCTAGCCCAACCCGACGTGGACAAAACCACGACGCAATCCCGGCCATGGCTGCGCACCAGCCACCGGAATGTTGCAAGGTCTAGAATGCAGGCTTGTCCATCAGTTGAAAAAAGTTTGGTTCGGTTGAAGTTGCTGTACAATATTCCAAGAGCGTGTTTTCTCCATAGGATTTTCGAAGTGAGCTCGCTGCATACGCGTACAAATAACAAGCGTGCACACCATGAGTTCGTACAGCGTCACAATCGAGCTGAAATTGATCGCATAGAGGCGAGTAAACGAGGAATGTGGTAGGTATATTTTAGTACTAATAGTAGCGATAGTTAGTATTAGTACTAAGCATGCACAGGTGAATTAGTAGATATATACTAAATTCCAAAACGTGAGGTGGCCGTAGTTAGTCTTAGTACTAAAGGTGCGAAACCCTCACTACTACCAACCCTGATCATAACACGATTTGGAGTGATTCAACAAAGCACTGTAATTAATTTAAGCCGCTTCGTATTATTTAATTTAATAACATACAATAATAATGCACTGTTGTTTTAGTTGTGGTCCCAGGAGTTTCGAAATAGACATTTGCCAGTCCAATTCACAGTTCGAAGAAGGAAGTCGTGCGGCTTAGACAAGAAAGAAAAAAACGAAAGTGAGCATTTACGGCTAATATTAAATTGCTTATCGTATTGCTTCTCAAGTTGGTGTAGCCGACTTGTCGGTGACGAGTGCTGCAACTGAAGGTACAAAATACTCGAGAAACTTCGGCTCCACGAGAAATATGTGGTGCAGCAACTTCACCCTAGTAACAGCCACGTAAAACATGAAGGCTGGGGGTTCTGACGGGTGTAGTGGTGCAACAGGCCCATAACGATATTTTCTATTGTAAGTTCTTAACATTTCCCAGTCGTCAAGGCAAACGTGGGAACGAGCGGCGCCTGATCGACAACTACCGAGAAAGAGGGGTCGCGAATGGAAATTCGCACTGTCGATTGGGGCAGGATTTTTTTTAATGTAATCGAGTACATTGGGTCAACATATGTACATACAGTAATAAGTCTGAAACACTTATGGAGCGACGGTGTGTTATCAATGTGGTGACGAGAGAACCAGACGGCAGGAAGGACTACAACATCAAGCGAGCAGGAACCAGATGAAGCGAAGACCCCACATCGATACAGCAGACCGACAGACAATGGCGTGGACGGGATGAAGATGGCGACAGCGACAAGATGACGGGCCGACCCGTGGGTTGGGCCGCAACCAAACCGCAGAAGGATCATGGAGCTTGAACTGCCGCGAAGAAGGTGGGGGCACAAGGCCTCAGACAATGAGCGGCTGGGAGCCGCCGCAGAGGGTCGCTGGGTGCGAACCCATGGCGACCCCACAGGTGAGTGAGAGTAGGGAGCAGCAGTCAGTTCATCTTTTGCTGCGAAGCAGAGAAGAGCTAAGAAAGAATAGAGCGCGCAGTGAACCGCTTTGTCAAAGTGGCATCGATTGTAGCCGACGTGCACAGTCGAGAAACTGAGGTACGAACGCACAGCGAAACCCACGCCAAGGTCCGAAGTAAAATAAGAGACGGGTGTTGTAGCCCCGTGCTGATATCCAATCCAGTGTATCAGGGTCGCGTAAAGTCCCGAAAGCTGGTATAATAGCCCAGTGGAGCGGATACCGTGGCCCACGGTTGTTGTGCGGTAGACGAGCCCGTCTCAAGTCGCTTGGCAGTCACAGGAGGGTCGGACAAGTCCCGCGGGTAGATTATCCCCGACGACGGAGTGGCCTGTGCAACCGAGTAGTTAGTGAACTTCGGACTGGAAGCAAACACCTGCACGGCCACGCGGAGATTGGACGCAGGCTGCCTGTATATTCAGTAATAGCTAGGTTCGTGTTGACAGCCGGCGGACATTGCCACCGGGCATCTACTTCCAGAGCTCGGAGTAGACCTGGCACGGTAGGGGGTGGTGGGCAGAGTTGGGCAGGAACTTACTTGGTGGTCATACAGGGGCCAACCAACCGGGAGACACCCGCCATGGTCTAAGTTCTTCACGAGGTTTGGCCCCGCAACACGAACGGGACGCAGCAGATGCGAGAGAGCACTGAGAACGAACGAGGGGCTAACCAACCGGGAGACACCCGCCGTGGTTTAAGTTCTTTACGAGGTTCGGTCCCACAGCTCGAACAAAGAAGAAGAAGAAGAAGAAGAGAGAGAGAAAACCGAGTAGCCACTGAAGAAACGATGGTGATGACGAGGGCGGGTACACCAACCAGCCCACCGACTAATACGGGAGTAGCGCGCCAATCGAAGTGGCCGAGAAGGACGAGGCCACGGCTCCGCTTGGACGATGGCGCGGGTGGCAGGAATGAAGTTGAGGTCAGCAGTTCCATTGCAGTCGCAGCACCTGGAGCGAGTAGTCCAGACGACGATGACGATCAGGAAGAAGGCGATACTAGCTTCACTGACGATGCCAATTGGAGTCACGGAAGTGACGGACAGCGGGAGGTACGTGGCGATACAAGCCACGCAGACAAAGGAGAGGAAATGACGAGCAGGATGCTGAGGGCAGACGCCACGGGCGGAGTAGCCACGGCGACCGGCTAGCGACAGCGCGACGACCAGCGCGACCTAGCATCCCAGCAGAAATCAGCACTGACGAATTGGAGTCGATAGAATGGTGGGATGCGCTGACTCCGGCGCAGCAACGTGCCATGATGAGGAGGTTCGTCCTACAACCACCAGCAGCGAGCACACCAGCCTCCGTAGCGACGCCTACGCCCTCTCCCGTGATTGTCCAGGCGCGCAGCAGCAAAGTGAAGAAATTGGACATCGAGGATTTCAAAGGGATGCCGGGTGAATCGATTGAGGCCTGGCTGTCGACAGTCCGTCAGGCAGTGCAACGCCAAGAAGTGTTAAGTGGAGATACTTGGACGTCTACGGAGCTGTACTTCGGCGCGACGGCGCATCAGAAAGGCAATACAAACAAATGGTTAGTGGTGATGAGAGAGGGCATGAGTGAGGAAGACTACACGTTCGAGTACCTGACAAGCAAGTTACGTAAGAAATACGGTCGCCGGGAAAACGCGTGGAAGACCCAAAAACGACTAAGCCAGCGCTCGCAGCAGCCTGGGGAACGGCTTGATAGTGTCGCGAATAGCTTGACCAGCATTGGGTTCGGCAAAAGAGTTTCGATGGAGTCGTATCTCGAAGCGTTTTACGGCGGCATGAACAATCAGGATGTCGCCGCGCACGCGAGCACCATGGGCCCCACGACACTGCGAGGCCGTGGAATTCGCGGTGAGTGCCTATGGAGAATATGGAGCCGGACGGAAGGTAACGAGCTGGCAGGGAGCCCAGCGGCGCTATGACGCAGACAGTGATGAAGAAGAGAAGCCCATCGTTGTGCCTACCTTAGAATCCATCTCTCAGATCAAGAGCACTGAAGATAGTGCTCAAGGCCATCGAATCGATGATCACATCTTTTCGTGGTATAGGCGTCTGCGCCGGTACCGTCGCATCGTTCAGCTTGTTGTAAGCATGAACGATGCGCCACCCGCCCTGTGCCTTCTTGACACAGAACGTGGGCGCGCTGTGCGGGGACTTTGATTCCCGCACTTGCCCAGCCTTACGACGACTTTC
>BSXT01003096.1:0-14155 GCA_030267785.1 Phytophthora fragariaefolia
GGAGAGGCTCGCCCTCTCTTCCAACGTAGCTGTTCACGTGGAGTTTCAATGACTCCACGCGCGGTGTGGACGGGGTCGACACCGTAGCGCGAGCAGCGATCTCGCGCTGTTCCTTCATGATGAATCCCAGAGCAACTCCGTGTTGCTCTGTCGGCGATAGCGTACGCAACATCGTCGCTATCGCAGCCTCTCCAATGACTGTTGACAGTCGTCGGAGCGCCTTCCATTCTGGGTCCGCCAGGTGGGGGCAGTCTTCGCGTGCAACATGCGTTGCAGGCGTGTTCGGGCTACCAGTGGACATGTTCATGTCCACGGGTAGGTTCTCAGCCCCGCGTTCGTATTCCATACGAACGTGTTGGTAGTCGGTCGTTGGACGGACTACAAAGTGCTACCAGGTGTAGTGGGCTTACTTAGCTCACTACTTTAGCTTACATGTGTGCGCGACGTGTAGGAGGAAGCGTAGGTGTATTTATATTAGATTAAGTATACTTAGCTCTCTAAGTATAGTTAGATCTAAATAAAGAAGTATTAATAACCCTTTTTGGTAGAAATGAGAACTGAATTTGAAATGTTAACTTTGGCCTTGCCTCCTAAAACTGATATCTATAAAGAGAGGATCTGCCAACGAGTGGTTGGCGGAATCTCTGTCCTAATGCATGCTCCTTATTGGCAGATACCTGTTGCTTTCTGCCAATAGTAGAGCTTCCTACTATGAATGGTGACCACACTGCATGTGGCCCACCTGAATGTATCCATCAGTGCATGTTGCACTAATGTGGAGGTTGCTTGAATGTGTAGCCCCGCTACAAGGTGAGAAGACCCTCAGCGCCCCCACGGATGATCGGAGTACCCCCTCCGTAGTCAGCAGTCTGGGCCACCTGTGTGCGAGCTTGGATCGCGTCAGAAATTTCGCTGATCCCGCTCCGCCACACAATATAGAGCGTTCAGTGGCTTGGGTAGGGCTCGATGTGTGACGAGCAAGCGAAACCTACCTCGGTCTAGATGTTTGTTGAACTACTTGCTCAGGCTAGCTGCAATGTCCTTCCACGCTTTACCCTTGATGTCCTTCTCGGTCTTGAGCCTGGAGTCCGTACGCGCTTCGAGCACAAGCTCTAGCAGCCGACACTCCTCTGAGTGCTTCCATGAGGCGCGCGCAGTCTCGCTCAACTCGCTCGTGTGTCGACGACGCCATCTTCTTTTCTGATGGCGCGACTTCCTTTGCGCCTCCCACCGTAAGAGCGATGGCCAAGATCCCCCAGGGGAAATGCTATCTCCAGAAACCATGTGGGATGCTGTTTTTAGCGAAGTGCTGATTTTAGCTAAAATCGCGATATGGGCGGTTTTGTGTTGGCGGTGACATGTCAGTCTCATTTTAAAAATTTCGGGCTTGGAATGCGATTTCAGGTCCACATCGAACATGGCCTAACTGATTACCGGTTTACTTGTTTTGATCCGAGCAGTTCTCGTTTTGATCTGGGAAATTCTCAATTTGGCCCAGAAATGGTGTAAAACTCCCAATTAGGGGGTTTCAAAATCAAGGTTTTTGCAGTTGATTTGACCTCGGCGGACTATCGAAATCCGCGCTGATATTGAAACAATCCCACTCTGGTCTTGGTCCATGTACCACTCTGATTTCGCTTTTCCAAATGCATCAGTGTCGACACTGATGCCCAGATGCCTCAGTGAAGCCCTCACATATCAGAGCGGCGGGGAGAAGGAATGGGGTCTCCGAGACTTGTTCAGTTGCAGTCCACAGTGTGGACTCCACACTAGGCGGGTTCTACTCGCACTTAAAGCGGTTCGAGCTGAGTGGATAGTGTGGCCAACTAGGGGTAGAAGAGAAGAAATATCCACGAGCTCCGGATTTCGGCAAGGTTCCTTGGACGGAGGTGGATTTGTTGATTTTGACCCCCTATGCCGGGTCCGTCGATGTTGTTCTTGTGTGTCGCATATGCCTATGATAAGTACGAATTTGTAGCCGCCCTCCACAGCATCGCGGCACTCTCAGGATGGAGGCGCTCGCCGACGCGATGCCCATGGAGGCGCCGGCGCAGCAGCCGCAGCAGGAGCGGCAGCCCCCACAGCCAGAGCCGCAGCCGCCCCAGGAGCCGCAGCATCAGCCCCCGCAGGAGCAGCCGCCGCAGTCCTTCCCGTCCTCGAGCTACGACGCGCCCACGAGCGCTGCCGCCAGCCAGCAGCAGCAGCAACAACAGCAGCAGCAAGTCCAGCAGTCCATCTACAACCCGCAGCAGGTGCCGCAGCAGCTGAACGCCTACAGCCTCAAGGCGCCGCCCGCCATGGCGTTCGGGGCCGCGTCCGCCTCCGTGGAGGAGCGCGCCACGCACCTGCTGGCGGCCTGCGAGTCCTGCCTCGTGGTCACGCGCGTGCCGGGCGTGGACATGTCGTTCCGCCGCATCATGGAGCGCAAGTGCCCGCGCTGCGGCGGCACGCTCGTGCTGCCCCAGGAGGTCATGGAGATGCTCATCCTCTACGGCAACTTCGTGTCCGAGTCGGTGGCCGTCACGCTCGTGCTGGGCACTATGGTGCTGCACCCGTCGCTGCGCGCTGACTTCATGGCGGCGGCGATGAACGAGCTGCTCATCCCCCTGCAGACCGACTTTGTCTACGACGTGGCGGTGCCCAAGCGGCCAGAAGGACTGGGCATGTCGCTGCGCATGAATCGTGAGTGGCGTTGTTCTTGGCCGGATGGGTAGTCTCGCTCGCTCTAACGCTTTTGTGGTGTCTGTGCGGGGAAATGTGCAGAGGGAAACCTTGTCGTTGGTGGCTTCATCGACTTTGAGAACAACAGCGAAAGCCCGTCCGTGGCAGCTCGAATCATCGCCGTCGACGATGTGCTGGTTGCGATTAACAAAAAGTCGATCACCTCGTGGTCCTTTGAAAAAAGCATCAGTATGCTCGCCCATGCGGCGTCACCGGTGTACTTGACGTTCCGGCGCCGCCAGGCAGTCATGTTGCTGTAGTCAGTAAAAATGGACAGCGGGGGACACCGCTAGATTGCGTGCAGCTAATATGAATACCTTCTTTTTTCTAAATTGTACGCTATTTACTTGCCACACTGTGGATTGCAAAGATGTCTGCAACAGCAGTATCGCTCACAGCGATTGAAGTTGGTTGGCACAATTACTACAGCCGTACACCTATGTACTACAGGCTCTACTACACGTAATGAGTTCGTCCAACGTTCCCACAAATCTAAGGAGCTTACTGGAGACAAATGCAGAAGCCCTTAGCTATCACAATAGAGTTTACCTGAGTGGAGTAAGCCCTTCATGGTTACTACCCCCTCTAGTGATCCTCGCTTAACCACAAAACAATGATCACACCTCAGCATCGTAAATATGACGTGCAAGTCACCCAGCGATGTGCTACTCGAGATTGTCATGCCAAGAGGCTGAATAATGCAGGTGTTGCCCTCCGTGATATTCACGCTGTCGTTGAGCTTTGCGCGCTTGAAAGCTGACCACCCATCGCTCAGCAATGTGAGCATCTTTTCGTCATCCATTAGAAAAGGAACCGGTCCACTACCCTCCAATTGATTAGCTGAAGTAAGAGCGCTGTATGTCTCATCGACAGACATTTCACCATTTAGCCCCCCCTCATGTTTGCTTCTGAAGCTATCCATCATTGTAGCCCACGAGAACCCCGATGATGATGCCTTGGGTTCTTCACCAAGATCTTGCTCTACATCGCTCAGACCATTTGCGAGATAACACGCTCGTACAAACTTTTTCAGATGCGCGGAACTCACGACGCCGAGCAGGATCATTGACTTGTCATCCTGTACAACAGGGATATCCTGGTTTGGAAGCCGATGTAGTGCCAAAAGGAGTCTTGCCAGCGTTGTTTTCTTGGTAATATACACAGTGAACACCTCGACGATGTCCCCAGCGCACGCGTCAGGTTGAAAATCCAAGATAGGAAGAAAAGGTGTGCCGCTGACAACTAGTAGAGTGTCGTATACAGATCTTTCTTTGAAAACATTCGACGTAGCCATGGCAGCAAGCACAGAACAGAAAATTGGGAGAATTAACGACATCTCACCCGTGATTTCGAGAGTGATCACAGCCACGGAAACAGCACGCGTAGCAGCGCCTCCGAATGCTGCAGCCCCCGCTAGAGCATATGCACCTGGAGTTGCACCAATTGTCGGGAATAATACAGTCAGTGCTTCACCAAATAGCCGACCAAATGCTGCACCACCGATGAACGTCGGAACCCAAACACCGGTCGGCATCTTCAACGAGATACAGACAGGTAGCAGGAACATAAATATTGCTGGCAAAATGGAGAGCGTGTAGAACTTGGAGATCTTGTACCACGAGTCGGGAAGATCCGCCTCAGTGAATAGCGTAGATAGTGTGTAAATTGTAGTGCTGTGGGCGAATTCACCCGGAACGTAGGTTAGTGTTCCGCACACAATGGCCACGAGAATTGGATCGACCCAGTCAACAACCACTCTTTTCCAAGCGTGCGATGACTTGCGCAGATCTCGTCGAGTCTCTGCTACTACCCGCAGAAGCTTGATCATTGCTGTACACAATAGCCCTAGAAGCACCCCCATCAACATGTACAACGGGATTTCCCAGATTGAGAAGGGGTCGTCCCCGAAAGATGTCGCTAGAATGGCATTGGTGGCTTGTTTCGAGGTACTCTTCGCTAGCACTAGTGTCAGCCGTAGCATTACTGCGCCAGACACGGCACTAATAAATGCCTTAATGTAGTTCGACATGAGGTAATAGGTTGCCGTGACTTCCATGGAGAACAATACGCCACCAATCGGCGATGAAAACAGCGATGAAACACCAACGGCACAGGCTGCAGCCAGGAGCTGAATCCTACCATTAAGATGCGAGCTGAATCCACAGTAAAGCGGCGATCGAAGGAGGTGGTGCGTGACAATCGACATGATGTGTACGTACGCACCTTCAGTGCCGACGACTAAACCGGCCCCAACCGAACAAATAAGTCCAAGAATTTTGGTGATAAGGGTAGCAAAGTCGAAGTAGCCGGGAAGATACAATCGCGGATCGATTCCGGTCAGTATCACCTTCATCTGTGAGACACCAGAGCCTTCAGACCCAGGCGACAGTTAGAAACTCCCAAACGAAAGCAACATCGCGGTAGCTTTATACCACGTATTTACCTGCAGCAACAGGTGCCATCCGCGTGATCAGAAGACCCAACACAGAGAAGACGACGGTGTGGCCCGTCCAAATGAAATACCGTGCCGTCTCCGAGCTCGTCTGGTCAATCATCGTGTCTCTCAAGTCCAGAAGCTCCTGGCAAACACTGCAACGCTGAGTCAGCCCTCCACTTCACCCGTTGCGTCAAAGGACCCCGCAGTCCTATTCACCTCCTGATCCCGTAGTTGAGTGGCCCTCCGATCACTCCCAGGAGCACCAAGAAGCTCACCGCTTTGAGCTGGCGTCGGTAGTACTTGTGTCTGTTCATGGCCCGCGCTCGTTCCCCACCGAAGAGCGAGCCGCTGGACATCGAGCGTTGCGCCGCGTACATGCGGAAGGCGTCGAGGAGGTCCGCATCATCGCTTCGGGCCTCCACTTCGACTAAATAGCCCTCCACCGAGCTGTCCTCTTGGCGATATGATGCCGCGCGCTGCTGGAACTCGCTGAGACTCGCGATTCGCCCCGTGCGGCGCTTGTGGGCGGGCAGCAGCTGGTCCTGCAGTCCATTGGCAGCGCCGCCAGCGGACACCATTAGCGGCGTGAGCTGCGAATTGACGAGTGACGCCAAGGGATTTGACCCTAACGCCTGCTCCCATCCATGTCACAGAGGCGGCGTGCACTTTACTCGGTGGTCATCATCCCAGTCGGCACGCGGAACAATGGCATTGAGCCCAAGCATTGGCAGGTGATGATGTCTTGCCGGTGGCGTACATGAACTCGGAAGAAGTCGAACAACGAGACTGCATTGAATCGGTACTTGGCAGGTAGCGCTACGCAGCGACGGAGAACTTACCAGTGTGTAGCATTCCTTTGGTGGTGACGACGCCCTCCAGGGCCCCGTGGTCACACACGAAGCAGTGGTCGCAGCGCAGCATGGTGAAGATCATGTGAAGGTCGTCCAGCGGCGTGTTGCTGGAGATGGTCATGGCCATGGGCCGGATGATGCAGACCCGCCCCTCGGTGACCTTGACGGTGGCGTTGAGCTTCTCGGCTTTGGCGCTGTCCCAGCCCTCGTTCAGCAGCCCCAGCATCTTGGAGTCGTCCATGAGGAACGGAACCGCACCACCTCCAGCTCCGAGGACGTGCGGCTTCTGGGTTGACAGCGCGTTGTACGTGATGTCGATGGAGCCCATACCGTTGAAGCCACCGGTGTTGTCGGTCTTGGCATTGGACGTGAGCTTGTCCTTCAGTGTGGCCCATGACATTGGGGGTGGGTCGCTCTGAGCCTTCTCCCCGAGGTCCTCATCGACACCGCCAAGACTATTCAATTCGTAGTACCTCCGCACGAACCTCCGCAACTGCGAACCGCTGACGACGCCCAGCAAGATCATCGTCGCTTCATTGTCGACGACGGGGATTTCGTGGTGCGGGAGACGCTGGAGCGCGAGCAGGATGCGAGCGATCGTCGTTCTCTTCGTGATGTAAACCAAGCACGGTTCCACGATGTCACCGGCGGTCATTGTTGGCTCGAAGTCGATGAGAGGCAGGAACGGCATGCCGCTCACGACTAGCAGCGTGTCGTAGACGGACTTTTCCTTGAACAGGTTCGAGACTGCCATCGCCGCGAGCGAGGCGCAGAATAGCGGGAGGATCATCGACATTGCTGCCGTGATTTCCAACGTAATCACCGCCACGGAGAGTGCTCGAGTTGCAGCAGTGCCAAACGCTGCAGCACCAGCCAATGCGTACGTCCCAGGGACCACGTTGATACCTGGAAACAGAGTTGCGATAACTTCTCCGAACATGCGTCCGAAAGCAGCGCCGGCGATGAAAGTCGGCACCCATATCCCCGTTGGGATCTTCAGCGTGATGCATAGCGGCAGCAAGAACATGAACACCGCCGACAAAGCAGACAGCGCGTAGTACTTGGACACCACTTGCCATGCAGGAGGGAGCTCTTCTTCGGTAAACAAAATCGCTAGATCGTCCATCGAGTTGTGCTGGGCATACTTTCCAGGCACGAAGGTCAGCACGGCCGTCAGCATTGCCACGACGAGCGGATCAACCCACGTGACAAGAACTCGCTTCCACTTCTGGGAGGACTTGCGAAATGCGCTCCTGCGCTCAGCGATCTTGCGCAAAAGCCACATCATCGCCGTGCAGAGCAGTCCAAGCACAGCTCCCAGCAGGATATATAGCGGAATCTCCCAAATAGTGAACGGACTAGCAGGGAACTGAGTCTTCAGCACCGCCTGCGTGGCGAGATTGGATTTACTCTGGGCTAGCACCAGCGTCAGGCGCAGCATCACCGCACCAGAGACCGCGCTGATGAATGCCTTGATGTAGTTGGACATGAGATAATACGTGGACGTCACCTCCATCGAGAAGAGCACTCCGCCGATGGGCGATGAGAAGAGCGACGACACACCAACCGCGCAAGCTGCGGCCAGCAGCTGCAGTCGGCCATTGAGATGCACGCTGAAGCCCTTGAACATCGGGGTCTTGAGCAAGTGGTGCGTGACAATGGACATGATGTGCACGTAGGCCCCTTCCGTGCCGACGATGAGGCCTGCACCGACAGAGCACACCAAACCTGCAACTTTCGCCAGGAAGGTGGAGAAGTCGAAGTACCCCGGGAGGTACATCCGCGGATCGATCCCCGTCAGAATGGACTTCATCTGCGAGACCCCCGAGCCTGCAGCGACAGGAGCAAGCTGCGTGAAGAAGAGCCCCAGCCCCGAGAAGACGATAGTGTGCGCTGTCCAGACTGCGAGCTTTGATGCATAGTTGGGGGCCTGGTCGACCAGCCATTCTCTCAGCTCAATGAGGTCGTTGTACAAACTACACAACCACAAGCGTCCACCAAGTCGTCAACCGAGTCAGCACCCGCTCGCAACACACACACAATAAAATAACGTCGTCGACGTACAGTCGGATGCCATAGTTCATCGGTCCTCCGATGACCCCGAGCAGCACCAAGAAGCTGACCGCTTTGAGCTGGCGGCGATAGTACGTGCTTTTATCCAGTGCGCGGCCCCGCTCCCCCCCGAAGAGCGACACCCCGGAGATCGACCGTCTCCCGCCATACTTGCGGAAGGTGTCGAGGAAGTCGGACCCGTCGCTGCCGCGACGTGCACCAGCAACGTCGGCGTCGACGTCGACGCCATTGAGACTGCCCTCGCCCCGCAGCAGGGCGGAGATGGGGACGTTGCAGTCGTTGCCAGACCCGCTGATGCTCTGGCCGTCGTAGCGGGCGGCGCGTTGCTGGAACTCGTGCAGGCTACCGATGCGCCCCGTGCGCCGCTGGTGCGCGGGCAGCATCGCGTCCGCGGCGCTCACGTGGTCCTTTGGCAGCTCCATGGCGTCCAGCGGCTCGACAGCCCTGGCCCTCGGAGCTCCCCCCAGGCAGCCACCACGTCAACGCCGCGCTAGATTCCCAGTGCGCCGCTATTTCCAGCGCCCGCTTGGCGACGCGACAGCCAGCAGAGCGCAAGATGCCGCGATACGACGCGCAGCTCTGGCTGGAGGTTGAGAACGTACTGTCGAGTACGTCAGCACACTATCGAAATGTGGTGCCAGTGGCTCTCTCGCCTGTCAAAGTGCTCGCGACGCCTCGCGAGGCGCAAATTTTGACGAGCACGTAGAGAGCAAACGCTTATCTGAAGATGTTCAGTGGCTTGTGCGTGTATTCGTGCGACCTTCTGCTTCGATTGAAACGAGCCCAAGTCTGTCTGTAGTTTCACGCCAGAATGTGCCGGACTATCGGTTTGGTCTGTCTGCCTGTGCACATCTCGCCCCTGACTCGATTGTTAATCACTTCTGTTCATGTACTCATTCATATACTCACTCGATTGAAGTTCAACTACCAAACTGGTAGGATACCAGTTGAAGGCACTGCCTTCAAGCCTTCAAGGCAGTGCAAGTATACATATCAGATAGAAATACACTGGGAGGCTAACTTGAGATTTCAATAGCTCTAGCATAAACTAACCTTACCACTTCGATACTGTAGCGAGGAGCGCATAGTTGCTGCTGGCCGCACTTCGCGCTCTAGTCGCTTATCTCTGGCTGGACTCCCAGTTCTTGGGTTGGTACACGGGCGCCGTCGACTTCGGCAGAGGAGTCTTGCCCAGGATGATGTCTGCAGCCTTCTCCGCGATCATAATGGTCGGCGCGTTCAGGTTGCCGCTCACGATGTTGGGCATGATGGACGCGTCAACGACGCGCAGGTTCTCGATGCCGTGCACGCGCGTCTGCGGGTCCACGACAGTGTTCTCGTCAACGCCCATGCGGTTCGTGCACGACGGATGGTATGCGCTCTCCGTGTTCTGGCGGATCCACTCGTCGATTTGAGCGTCAGTCTGCACCTCCTTCGACGGCGAGATCGGGTCGCCGCGGTACTCGTCGAGCGTCTGCTGCTCCAGGATCTCGCGCGTGAGTTTCACACCGTTACGCATATCAACCAGATCCTGCTCAACGCTCAGGTAGTTGGGCTCGATGATCGGGTGCTCGTGCGGGTTGTTGCTGCGCAGCTTGAGCCAACCGCGGCTGAGAGCACGCATCGGCGAACAGTGAGCCTGCATGGCGTGGTATGCTCCAGGCGTGAGCTGGCCGGTCAACGAACCGGGCAGGAAGTGATACTGCAGGTCAGGGTGGCGCTTGCCAGGGGCGCTGCGGATGAAGCCACCCGACTCGAGGTGAGCTGACGCTCCCATGCCGGTCTGACGCAAGATCCACTCGAGGCCGATAGCGACCATCTTGTGCGGGTACTTCCACGTCGCGTTGTGCAGCGTGATCGGCTTCTTGCACATGTACTGGATGTACAGATCCAGATGGTCCTCCATGTTCTGGCCCACGGCAGGCAGGTGCTGAACGACGGGCACACCCACTTCCTTGAGGTGGTCGGCATCGCCGATGCCCGAGAGCATCAGCAGCTGCGGCGAGTTGATAGCGCCGCCCGAGAGGATGACCTCCTTCGCCGCGCGGACCTGCTTGGTGGCCTTGTTCTTGCGGTCCTCGGTCTCGACGCCGACGGCTTTCTTGCCCTCGAACACCACCTTGCTCACGAACGTGTCGGTGACCACCGTGAGGTTGGGGCGCTGCATGGCCGGCCGCAGGTAGGCTGAGGTCGTGCTCCAGCGGAGACCCTTGTAGATCGTCATGTCCATCCAGCCGAAGCCCTCCTGCTGGAAGCCGTTCATGTCGTCCGTGAAGGGGTAGCCGGCCTGCACGCCGGCGTCGATGAACTTCTTGAAGAGGATCTGGTCCTTCTGGCTGCCGCGGGTGACGTGCAGCGGCCCATCGCCGCCGCGGTAGTCGTCGCCGCCGAGCTCGTGGTTCTGCGCCTTACGGAAGTAGGGCAGGCAGTCGGCGTAGCTCCACCCGTCCGCGCCGCTGTCCTGCCAGTCGTCGTAGTCGTAGGCGTGGCCGCGGATGTAGACCATGGCGTTGAGCGACGACGAGCCGCCGAGCACGCGGCCGCGCGGCCAGGGCAGGCGGCGGCCGTTCAGGTGCTGCTGCGGCTCCGTGTAGTAGTCCCAGTTGTACTTGTCGTCCCCGAGGTTGTACGTGAGCGCGGCGGGCATGTGGATCTTCCACGAGTCCCATTTGCCGCGGTCGCTCGGGCCCGTCTCGACCAGCAGCACCTTGTTGCCGGCGTCCTCGCTCAGGCGGTTGGCCAGCACGCAGCCGGCCGAGCCGCCGCCCACGATCACGTAGTCGTACTCAGTGGCGGCCGCGCTCATCGCGCGCGTGGACGCGGGCGGGGCGCGCGCACAGGCGCCGAGGCGGAGCGAGTGGCGCAGCATCTTGGAGGCTTGCGAGCGGTTCGGTTCAACTTGTGGGGTCGCGAGCCAATTTTGGAGTGACGCACCCCCCGCTAGGGCGGAGCTGATGAGACGCCGCTGATTGGCTGAAAAGGTGGACGCTCTGGCAGCCAGGATGGGCGCGCAAAGATGAGGAGGAACAAGCCCATTGGCGACAGTGGACTCCACTGTGCCACACACAGTCGGTGGAGGGGGCTGCGGCGACAGCAGGCCGCGCTCGTGTCTTCTGCTGTGTGGGGCCCACGGCGCTGGTGCGGTTGTCCTGGGCGCGTGTCGCAGTACCGTGAAGGCACTGGCGCGGGGAATTTCGACGATCGAGGACACTCGCGCGAGGTTTTCGCCGGACGATCCCGCGGAGAGCCGGAGCGCGGAAGCCACTTCACACCAGCTGGTGATTGACACGCTTGCGGGCTCAGCTACGGCCGTGGAGACGAACGCAATGCAACGGGGGAGTGAGGCCTCATGTCTTGATACATGTACATGACCAATTGTCTAACAGCCGACGCCAGTGCTGCAGAGTGCTTGCTACCCTCTATTAATAGCGACAGTAGTTGGAGCGCATGCACAGATAGATGTAGCAGTCGTTGCCACCCGAACAGCACGATATTACAACGGCTGCCTTGCTCGCGAGACTGTTTCGACTGGTGCTCGAAGGACAACCAGCGTCTGACAACACGTAACCCTGAGAGTGGAGTATTCGTGGTGAAACTGCAGTGTATCAACATGAAGTGTGAGGATGTTGCACTGGGCCTCGTCCGATTTGATGCGACTGCTGCAATTCAACGCGGACATCAAATGAGAAACTGTATCCCGATGCACCAATTATCGCCCCCCCCCCTTTAGCAAAAGTTTCGAATGACCCTCGTGCATGTGGTTTAATGGCAGCATCAATTGTAAGCTTTTTGTGATGTAGCCTGCGCCAGCAACTGAAAACTTTCAAAGAGCGACCAGTACGTCGTTAGAAGACCTGTTAAAGTACTAGCCGAGCGGCGCTGCTACGCGGCGGTGGGTTTATGGTGGGTCCCAAACCGCTCCGCTCGCTGTGCCAGCCCACCGGAGCGAAGGGGCTTTTGTGTTCTGTTATTAATAGGGGGTTTCAAAATCAACAAATCCGCCCAAAAAATACGCTCGGATTTCACACTGTGGTACCGGGGTCAAATCGGCCGTGGTACTTCGTCTAAATCGGACAAGGCATTTTGCCGAAATCCGCCAGGGGAGCTGGTGGATATTTCTTGTCTTCTAGCTCTAGTTAGTTACACTATCTACCCAGCTCGTACCCGTTTAAGGGCGAATAGAACCCGCATAGTGTGGACAATAATAGCAGTTCAGTAATTACGGTATTGTTGTCTACAACAGAACAAGTCTCTGAACCTCCCCCCCCCCCGCCGCCGCTCCGATCTGTGAGGGCGTCACCGAGGCATCTGGGCGTTTTCCGGGTCTGGCTGATTTTCAAATGCATCAGTGTCGACACTGATGCAATTGGAAAAGCGAAATCAGAGTGGTACAAGGGCCAAAATCAGAATGGGACTTGCTTCGAAATCAGCGCGGATTTCGACAAATCCGCCGAGGTCAAATCAACCGTAAAAACCTTGATTTTAAAATCCCCTAATAGTTAGAATATTATTGATGTTGTCTTATTCATACCAAAAGTGAAGATGGTTTACATAGAGTTTTGTATCGCTACGTCAGATTGTATACACCGTAATGTAAACCTATCGATCTTCATAATTGTAGTTATGCTAGATAGTACTTGTACACCTTGCACCTATCCATGACTTTTATGCTACTGATGCCATCGTTTTATTCCAAGCCAATGTTCTGACCATGCGTCACAAACCGGAAGTATCCAGCGAGCTACGCTAGCAACCGCTATTTATTCTTCCATCCATCGATTATTGTCGGGTATCTCACATTGTATATCATCATGTCTATCGTGTTTTGCGTATGCGTTCCAATTCGTGTCGCTAACATTCGCACCAAAATGTATCCTCGTACAGCGGTGTAATCGTACGAATGCTATGAATATCACAACCGAGCGGGCACGTCCCGCGCCTCACCCGTCTAATATTCTTTATCATCGTATGTTTCCGTCATCGTAGCATCCCACGCGACCGACGTCGATTCTCTAATAACGCCCGTCTAACTGTTAGCAAGCACATACTGGTGTCACTGTCATTATGTCAGCCGATCCAAACATATCTATTACACCGTGTCTAAGATTAGTATGGTCATGTCAGCCAATGTGTCCACTATTGTCTCTATCTATTAGACCTCGTACACTCGCGTTGCTATCGTCGGTCCAATCGCTCGCGTTTACATCGCAGTACCACCCGATATGATTGACCCCGCCGTTCTGTCGCGTAGCAGTTCAATACTAACCCGTCGCGTCGTATGTACAGTTATCATCGTGGCGGATTATTCGACCATGGTCGCGTTTCCTCGCCTAAGACGCAATATGTCATACTATGGTTTCGCGTCCATAGTTGTTCTGTACGCTCCCAGAAGCCCGCTGCACGTACGTACCGTGAAATAATATTTTAATTGTATATGTACTCCTATCTGCTTACCTATCGTGCTGTTATGCTATGTCGAGCGGCGGCCTCGCCTTACCTGTGATATACTATGCGGTACGTACTCCTGGTCCGTGCATACAAAATCTCTATTCCAATTGCGTGGACCACTGTTCACTATCGCCTACCTTCCGCATTGTGAGGTGTTGGAATTCGACCGGGCGCGGAAAGCTCTGCGCCGAGGTCTAACGGTGTTGAACCTTCGGGTGAAATGCCATCAGACCTCCTGATTGGCCCTGATGGACAAGATTCACATTTACCGCGTTTGAGTGACAGGTACTCAGAGGTGTGGTATAGCGCTTTCCGGATTTAGGCCAAGGTTCGCGTTCATTGGCCGGGTTGGTGGTGCTAGCTAATCGGGATCAAGAGTGTACCCAAGACACCGACCCGGGAGTTTCGATTATGTAGTGGGCTTACTTAGCCCACTACTTTAGCTTACACGTGTGCGCAACGTGTAGGAGGAAGCGTAGGTTTATTTATATTAGATTAAGTATACTTAACCTTGTAAGTATAGTTAATCTAAATAAAGAAGTATTAATAACCCTTTTTGGTAGAAATGAGAACTGAATTTGAAATGTTAACTTCGGCTTTGCCTCCTAAAACTGATATCTATAAA
>BSXT01003097.1:0-10936 GCA_030267785.1 Phytophthora fragariaefolia
GATACGTGGGAGCCGCGGAACGTCCTGATGCGGGACGTTCCGGAAATGGTGATGGCGTACAAAGCCCGCCACCACCAAAGCCGCCAAAGGGCGTAAAACTTGAGCGAGAACTGTAGTCACCTACAGCTCTCGGTAGAGTGCTGCGCCCACCAGCAGCACTTGAAGACATCTGCGCAATCAAGCTTGTGCGCAGTGTCATCAGTTCCTCGGGCACACGGACACCCGTATACCCGTTGATGTCCCGTTCGGACACGCGCACTGCCCCGACGTGGCAGTGCTCGCACGCGATGCCCATCGGCACCGCGCACGGAATACCCGCTTCGACTGCACCCCAGTGCAGCCGGTCAATCTTTGGGCGCTTGGAGAAGCGCTCATATCGTTCGCGAGTTAAGCGAACGCGTTCACGGTAGCCAGCTGGGGTTTTGTTGAAGTTTTCAACAAAGGCACCCCAGCTTTGACAGAGTGCCTGCCATTCGGTCATTCTGCTTCTACGGGAAGGCTTCTTATTCCCGTACCATCGGAGCTCATGAAAGAGTCCGATGTAGTAATCGCGTCTTTGATCCGTCGCCGGATCAAAGTCGAGCTCCTTAGTGACATCATCGTCGATGATGCCACCGCACGAGTACAGTGCATACTGACTCGGCGGAGCAGTACTGCCGAAGCGAGATTGGATCTCGCTTGGAGTCGGCATCCATGGGTCGCGCACTAGACCAGTGCGCGACACAACAGTAATAGACGAAGTGGAGTCGCCTCCACTTCGCGGGCTTGACAACGGTCCAGCATCAGCGAGCGGTCTATCGCTGCCGCTGCGCGAGCGCTTCAAGCTCTAAGCGTCCGAGTCGTCCTCGCGAGAACGACGGGATCCCAGACTCGGGTCCACACGTGTCGAAGACGAGGTTCCCTCGTCTTCTTCCTCCTCATCCTCCATGTCGGCATCGCTGCTGACATCGAATAGAGCTTCGAGCTTATCGCGGGCAAACAAAGCATTGCCACGCGTCTTCTTGTAGTCCCCAAGCGACATCGTTCGCTTGAGAGAGCTTGGCGTCATCACCGTTGAAGTGACGACGGGCGTTGAAGCCGGAGAGCTTCCAGTCGTCGCTGAAGAAGCGACGACAGTGTTCGCTGCTGCAGATGCAGCAGGCGTGCCAGCGGCTAGTGTCGTTGGTGTACTCATTCGGAATGAACACGAAGTGTCCCCTCCAGAGAAGTCTTTGGATTGATGTGTCGAGACCGGCACATCAAGTCCTAACGGGGGGCTGGTGTAGCGGGGCTACACATTCGGTCAACCCCCACAGTAGTGCAACACGCACTAATTGATACATTCAGGTGGGCCACATGCAGTGTGGCCACCATTCATAGTAGGAAGCACTACTATTGGCAGAAAGCAACAGATATCTGCCAATAAGGAGCATGCATTAAGACAGAGATTCTGCCAACCCCTCGTTGACAGATCCTCTCTTTATAGATATCAGTTTTAGGAGGCAAGACGAAAGTTAACATTCAAATTCAGTTCTCATTTTCTACCAAAAGGTTATTAATAAGTCTTTATTTAGATTTACCTATACTTACGAAGTAAAGTACACTTAATCTAATACAATTACACCAACGCTTCCTCCTACACGTCGCGTACACGTGTAAACTAAAGTAGAGGGCTAAATAAGCCCCCTACAGGAATCGTCTGTAATCTTCACAAATTCATAAGCATCTAGCGGAGAAGTTTCTTGGTACTTTGAAGTAATGGACATCGCCGACACACCAACAAGCTGGAGGCGCTGACGTTTAACGGCAAGGTCCTTCTCCAAGTATCTGTCAATCAGGAGGACAGCGGTGTGCAACGTATGGGGCGACAGGTTAAACTCGTCATGAACGCCAATCAACCAATCCACAAGAATCGCACGCATCTTTGACGTAATGTCTGACTGGCGCTCCATGTAGGAACTGCTAATCTTGCATTTTTTCTGCAGGGCCGACGTCATTACGCTCATTAGAACTGCACGATAACCGGAAATTGAGATACGCAAAGTCTCACCTCAGTCTCCAACTGGATCGTGATGTCCTCCGCGCATTGCAAGCACATGGTAGAGTCGTTTTCTTCCTCCGTGTCGTAAACATGTTTTACCTCGCCGCGCTTAGGATCCGCCGTCGGTGAGGTTAAGTCCACGACATCAAGTGAGCTCGTGCTACTCTCGATGTCGGTGAGCGACAGGTTCATCCGGGTAGTATCGTGTTTAGCCTGGTTTGGGTGTGGAGTGGCGGGCTCTCCGCTTGGAGTCTAATTACGAAATGAGCTCTACGTCTTACCTGCCTACCTCCGTCGTCAGTTATTTCTATAGAAAAGACCGTTTCCTTCCTGTCGCCTCCCCGCTTTCGCAGCCATGCATCATTTGTGAAACGCAGCAATTGAGGCCCGTAGACCTCATACTGACCTCAATCTGCAACCAGCAATACTTCTCCGCATCCCGTATTGCATCTCCCTCACTGCTCAACGTACGTTGACCCAGGGCTCGGAAAAAATAATTATAATATAATAATTGTAGTATTATATTGACGGAATAACGGATTATTGGCAAAACCAGGTTCCCGTAAAATATAAAATTGGTCCCGTAATAAGTATATTGACTCTTACCACAACGTAAAAAGCGCGAGCTGGTGGTCCCAGGTGCCCAGGTCGATCGACGGTCCTTGCCTACTCAACTAGCTTCTTTCAGTCACACCAACTCGCTCGTTTCCAAATTGGCAAGTACATGTCAAGCTCGCGCGCAAGTTCAAGCTTATATTTGTTTTTGGGAGGACAGTTGACTGATGCTGTGCAGGCGCATGGGGAAGCTGTGGATTTGTGTAGAATGGCATTATGCGACTCAACTCTAATGAAGCAGTCGTACATGTTTTAGCTGAAGGTTACGGTTTGACTCTCGTTGATGTACAGATCAGTTTTGCGAACGAAACGACGTGGACTGGACTTGCTTCAATGGAGTCCACCACAGACATGCCCAATTTTCTCACCTGATAAAAGTCTAATCAGACAGTCTATATGCGTTTTTTGCGGTGGGCGTATCTATTCAATGCGAAACTTAAGATTGCATACTAGCACCACCACGTTCGTCTCTCTATGGTGAGAGAATCATGGATGAGAACAGTTCCGCGTGAAATCAGGAAGTTAGCTCGCAGCTGCATTCAAAACCTATTGCAATACTGTGTTTTAACATCGCTTTTTTCGTGTTAAGAAATACTTCTAGCGATCTACAGATGGAATTGGGTGTAATTCGCCAAATGACAATCTATCTGTTAAGCATCTAATTTGTGATGTACGGTACTGGTGGATAATTGCAACGGCATAGGGGAAATGCTGCTGTAACTACCGTACATGTATGGTGAAAACTTCCTGCGAGACTGTGCGCCGCAGTTTCTCAGCTTCTCTTAGGGTTGTCATTAGTAGCAATCATTAGCTAAATGGCTATATATGATGCCTTCCCAAGGTGTATTGAGGTACAAGCAACATCGATGATATCTCGCGTTCTGTATGGAAATACAAGCAACATCGATGGTACCTCCGATCGATGACCCTACCAATCCACTGCACATGGGTTCGATTCCCACACCTGTCGGTGCTGGTGGCTGTCACTACCGGGCTAGGTAGCCCCCCCCCCGCCAATCCAAATGAGCCGGCGACGGCACAAGACAGTCCACCAGCGGATATGGGTTTTGCTCTCGTTCTCTGGATTTATTCCAGGACGATCTCCCAGTCCTATCATTTTTCTAAATAATTATAGTAATTATTATTGCCGTCGCCAGTATTGCTGTTACTTATTATTATGTATCTCTGAGAAACCAATTCAAATTTATTTTTTATTTTCCGAGCCCTGTTGCTGCTGTCAAGTTTCTAACGTGCAACACAACACCAATGCTATCCGTCTGAAGGCTTATTAATAATAAATATTCCAGGAATACGTCGCTTTTTTGGGTAGCGATTTGTTTCCGTTGAAGCCGCTCGCCTCGAGAATAGCAACGAGAAGCGAAACCCTCACGTAGCATCGTCCCGTTCACTGGCATGATCTAAATCGAGGTACTGGCGCTTGCCCCCCCCCCCGGCAGACGCAGATTGTTGGGATTTGCAACCTGGTATGGGTCACTTTCGATTTCGCATCCCATCCAGTAAGCTTTCCTCTTAGAAGCATGGTCAAGTGTAACTCCATCCTCGTGTTTGCAGCTCTTGCACTCGCTTGCTCATTCAGCAACTCAGTGAGTGCTGAAATAGTCGGCAGCGGCAGCACCGAAAAAGGTTCTGGTGGCAGTGCTGTTGTTGGTCCCAAGCCTGTTGGTACTTCCGATGCGGGGAGTGATGTTGCTTTGAAGGATGCCGGTGCCAGCGCTACCACCGACACCAAGACCGTCACCGATGCTGGCAGCGGTAGTGTGTCGAAGGATACTGGAGCCAGTGCCACCAATGACACCAAGGTCGTCAGCATCTCCAACGAAGGCAGCGGCAGTGCTACAGGAGCAGCTACTACGGACCCCAAAACTTCAAGCGTAGCAGATACAGGAAGCGGTAGTGTGATGAATCATACTGGAAACGGCACTGTTACTGTCCCCAAGACTGCTGGCGACACCAAAGCAAACAGCGGCAGCGCGTTGAATGACACTAGTGTTCTCACTACTACCGACGCCAGCACTGTCAGCCCCACTGCGACCAAAGCTGCATCTACGACAACCGGGACAGATACGACTGCAGCCACCCCATCATCTCCACCTGCAGCCAAGCCCACATCTACATCGTCTCCGACTAATGCTAGCACTCCTGAGCCGACCCCAACAGTAAAGACAGGCCCTCAGCTGATTGCAGGGCAAGTGGCGCTGGTTCCTAGTCACGACGACTGCGGTGGCATGGGTTTCAACTACACCGTTTATATGCCCAAACACCCAGCCACGAGTCCTATGACTCGGCTAACCTGCGAGGCCGGCTACAGATGCCAGGATATCGATGGCAGCAGCATCTACTCTTGCGATGTGTGGCCCAGTCGTGAGCCTGTTTCGTTCTATGGCCAGTGCGGTGGTGGCAATTATGATGGCCAAACCTTCTGCGCCCCCGGGGCTGTGTGCAAGTATGTCAGTCCAAGTTTCTCACAGTGCCTCCCGACATATTAAAAGACACTCGCGCTGGCACGATATCGCAACGGATCAGCGGTCTAATTAATACACGATTAAACAACTGCCTCTTTCGCTTTGCATTCTTTAAAAACCGAACCTCATAAAAGTAATGCTTAGTAGATAGATTGCCACAGCCCACAGCCCACCCAATTTCATATGATTATCACTATGCCTAACACAAAAAACAGTTTGAAAGCCAGTCTAATAACAGATTTTTATGCAGCTACAAGCTCATATTTTGATTTCACGGCGGCGAATGAAAAGGTTCCTGTTGCAAGATGCTTTGAACGCGTACTGGGTCAAGGCTCAAGAAGCATGAGCTAAGAAGGACTCCTTTGAATTATCCGAATTTTCTGCAAGCCTATCCATGACTACCACGGAAATCACGGGATGGCGTCGATCTCAAAGAGACAGAAGTGGAGAATCATGCAAACCCAGCTCTACCGACTTTGTGCCGATGTGCTCCACAATATTATGAATGGTACTCTTTCATCGATTGGTACAGAGGATGAAAAGTTTCCCCGTGTGTATCGTGCTACCAGCTTGTGCTACCGTACATAAGATAACCATCCAAATATTCAAAGATTGGTGAAGTCATTTGGTAGACATTGCCAGTATATCTTCCAGCATCCCGATATGCTCAAGTTTTCCAAACAGGCAGTTGCTGACGTGCTGAAACGGCAAGGCTTTGAGGTGCCGGCATCAATACGATTACCCACGCCAAGCCAATCCTAAGATAAGACCAAACTGTTTACTGTAGACAATCGGCCTACCTGTAGCTAGCAAAACGAATCGTCCGCTAAATAGATAATTAAATTTAATTCTTCTTCCAACCTGTATTACCCTACTTTAACCTTGAAGTTATTTTTTTATCACCTCCACCAATATGTTGAGCTCATCAGCTGCTGCCGAACATATTTGACATTTCCTCCACCCTCCGAAAAAGGTTTTTGTAGTGCATTGTTTGTACCTGTAAGTAGGTTTCACATATATGTACAATGTTGTCTGCCGGGATAGCAATTCCTTTGACAAACTCAAATATCCTGCGAGCCTTAGCTTGCAACACCGCGTAGCCATCACTTTTTGTGTATTCGAATTGTGTAGTGCGCCCTTTGACTCGCGAGCGCTAGAGATTCTGTTTATTTATGGTCAAATTGCAGCTGATACCAACGGGGAGAGGCAATGCAGGACAGAAGCTTCCATCTCGCAGAACGATTGCTAATCAAGTAGCAGCAACGACTGAAGCAAGACTGTAATTAGTCTACTTGGGTGCTTGTTTAGTGAGCTAGACTACAGAAGTAAGGTAAATCTTTTTTTTTGCGTAACAACTACTTCTAAGTACAACTATTAGATTCAGTACATTCGATACTTGTAACAGCTACCCCACGTATCAAGTGTTTCTTCGATAACACAGTTTTGCATCTGGTCCAGCATTCACACCATATAATATATGGCCATGTTATGGCAGCTTCGCAAGCTCGGCTACCACCTGAGACTCCGCCGAAAGTGCTGACCAGTACAACATTTCGGAAGCTACAGTTCATAAACCAGCAATATGATAGATGCTCAAATTTCCTCAAATAATAGAAGAGATAGTGCTTAACGAATTCATCATATAAGTTGTTCACTTCTCTTAACCAACGAGAGGATTTCTGAGGTGGCAATCTCTTGTTTACGTTAACGGACATCAAACGTTCGGTTGAAATACCCAGAACAGTGGAGATTATACCGATTACGCTGGGAGAACAGCAATCCTCTGATTATCGAGTACAGCTAAAACGGTATTCGGACTTCGGCAGCTTATTTAGTCCTCTTATCCTAATCGAGGTCTTGCTAAACCTTAGCATTTACAACGAAGCAACGCGATGCTTTTGGTGAGCATGAAACACATGATACATCCCCCTATTTTACACACACCGCCGAATGCTTTTTTTTTAGCTTTTTATGGGGTAACATCAAACTGTAGAAATATTAATAAACATGTCAAAGCCGCACCGCACCATTTTTAGTTCAAGTTCAAGTCCATCTTTTCACAATCACTTTCACTCTCGTTTCATTTTTTTGGTGAGCCCACTCGCGATTCATGGAATGATAATCAAAATTGGGCCAGTTCCCGAGGTGGTGAGATAAGGTTGCGACGACTGAGAGACCGCATCGAGGTAACGGATTCTCGTTCATGCTATTTTGTCGGATAAGGAACTCTTGTTTCGTTTGCATTGTGTGGCCCAACTCTTCGCCATATCGCAAATTTCTTCGACAACCCAAGCGTTTGAGCCCGTTTGATCTAAGTTCAAGCCAGGGGATTCAAATCAATATGGTCAAGACCTCTACGTTTCTCGGTGCAGCAGTAATTGCTACATGCACACTCCCCGACCTCACGTCCGGTCATCAGGACCTGACCCGGCGTGCTCTTTCCCCAGACCAACGCAAGATTTTCGCCCAGAATGCGCGGCGTGCGCTAGAAGAGTGCACAAAATCTTCTACAACACGCAAGCTCCAGGAGCGTACGGTATCTCGCCGCACGGAAACTATTGAGAAGTTACGTCAGCAGCGTCGCCAGCGTCGCCTTGATGCCGCCACAGTACTTAGTACCAATCACAAGTCATCTGATACTGTGACAAAAGACACGACAGGCAGTGAACTGTTTGACAGCAGCGCTGTTGCCATTGTGGAACCTGAACTCACGGAAGGACCGTATTACATCAGCGGCGAGCTAATCCGTGACGATATGCGCGATAGCCAAGAGGGTGTTGACATGTACATCAATGTGCAAGTCGTTGACGTAGGCACGTGTGAGCCAGTGAAGGATATGTACGTGGACTTTTGGCACACGAACGCGACAGGGGTGTACTCGGGCGTCGTGGCCAGCACTAACGGAAATAGCAATGACGAGACCAATCTGAAGACGAATTTCCTGCGTGGCATGACCCCCACGGACGAAGACGGTGTAGCCCAAATGCTCTCCATTTTTCCTGGCCACTACTCAGGCCGTACAACGCATGTACATTTCATCGGCAACTATGGAGGCGAGGTACTTGCGAACAATACTTATTCGGGTGCATCTGTTTCCCACGTCGGCCAGTTCTTTTTCGATCAGGACTTGATTTCGTTAGTGGAGGCTGTGTCGCCTTACTCGACCAACACGCAGACAGCTACAAAAAATTCAGCAGACAAAATTTTTAAGGAATCTGCCGCCACTGGCTATGATCCTGTGATGACCTACGCACTGTTAGGAGACACGGTGGATGAGGGATTGTATGTGTGGATATCTGTAGCGGTGGACATGACGGCTGATCGTGACGTGAATGCTGTGTCGGCCTTAACTGCAACTGGAACAACAACTACCACCTCCGGCGCAGCTTCTGACATCGTCAAGTTTGGTGGATTTGCGGCCCTCGTGGTTGTGGTCGTGCCATTTTTCTTCCGCTGACTGGAATCTTGTAAGGCACCCATGAAATAGATGAGTAAATGCCTAGTTGGGTAATCACAACTAAAGGCAGTGTATATAACAATTGTTTTGATCTAGCTAATTAAACTGAACTAACAATATTTTTTGCCACAAATACAATTTTCTACTTCGAAGTAGATATTTATATCTAGAGTCTAACGAGGACCGTGCTTCCTGTTAATCGTATTGATACCTATTATAGCTCTCGATAAATTGACAAGGTATGGGTCGTAATAATTTATTTACTTGCGTATACAGGTTAAATCTAGAGGGATGTCGATCCAACCGGTTAAGAACGACATTCGACCAACATTTGGGTGGTGAAACACACCATCAATCGTGTGCATCAGCAAGTGCTGAACGAGTACACCACATCTCTATGAACTACCGTTCCTAATAAATTATTGCGAGACCCCTGGACACTAGCAGCCTCTGCCATATACAAAAAGTGACTCTACCGTATTCACAATGATAGGACTGGTTGCGACTGCTATTATATCTTGATCATCAGCCATTTCTCTTGAACCTTCCTCATGGTAAATATTCAGGGCTCGCGCGGAATTAGTCTATTTTTGTAGAAAGGTATATAAGCAGCACACGGCAGGTGTTTTGTAGAAACGTATATCAGCAGCACACTGCAGGTGCAACTTCAACTTCAGTTGAGTATTAATAGGTATGATAGCAAGGATCTTCAAATAGGCAGCTTCATCTTTGCTCTCGGTTTGTCTTCGCTGTCTTATTGAATCACTGTTTTTTGTCGTCGCGGTTGGTCCTTGCATTCCACAGCAGGGCTCACTGCACTTTGCAACTTCACCCCTACAATAACAGCCCTGAAGACCCCTTGAAACGGTGTCCCAAAACGACCCTCCTAGCCAACATGGTGAAGACGTCAGCCTTATTTATTGCCGCCTTTTTTGCAGTATGTGCCCTCCCCAACTCCGCATCCGGTCACAAGGAACCCACACGCCGTGTACTCTCCACTGATCAGCGCAGTGCCTATGTCAGTAGCGTCCGGCGGGGCCTCGAAATATGCAGCAGCTCCCCTGCCACACGCTTGCTCCAAAAGGGCTGCTAGTCGCCGAAAAGAAGTCGTGGCAAGCTTTCGTCGAGATCGCTCCCTGCGCCGACTCGATGTTGCCTCGGTCATTGCAAAATCCCACCATTCTACTACAGATGTCACCGCCACAACTACGTCGAGTGAGCTCTTCGGTACCATGACTTCAACAGTACTCGAACCGGAGGTCACCTATGGACCATACTACGTTCGTGGTGGAACCATCCGGGTAGACATGAGCGAATTACAGGACGGAGTCAAGATGATCATTGACGTGCAAGTTGTTGATGTGAGCACATGCGAACCCGTGAAGGATATGTACGTTGACTTTTGGCACGCGAATGCCACCGACGTATACTCGGGTGTGATAGCCGATGGAAACGGAGACAGCAGTGATACGTCAAACCTCGACGCCACGTTCTTGCGTGGTGTGGCCCCAACGGATGACCAAGGTGTCGCGCAGTTGATATCCATCTTTCCGGGGCACTACGACGGCCGGGCCACACACCTGCATTTCATTGGTACCTACAATGGCTCCAAGATGGACAACAACACATACTCCGGCGGCTATGTTGCCCACGTGGGACAGTTTTTCTTCGATCAAGACCTCATCACCAATGTCGAGAAAGTCAGTCCGTACTCAACAAACACTCAAAGTATCACCCTAAATAAAGATTACAAAGGGCTTGGTGTTGCAGCGGAGACTGGTTATGACCCGATTATGAATTACGCGCTCCTAGGTAACAGTAGCGGATGGTGTGTTCGTGTGGATCTCCTTGGCAGTGAATATGTCTGCTCTCCAGGAGGTGCTGGAGGCTGCAGTTATGACCGCAAACGGGGGCGTTGTTTCCAGCAACTCCGTACTCGGTGGTGGTGGTGGTAGCGGCGGCGGTGGTGGTAGTGGGTTTGGTGGATCAAAGCCAAGTAACAGCTTCCCCGGTGCCCCGCCAAGCTCCAGTTCTTCTAGTAACTAGCCGAGCGCCGCCGCTACGCGGCGGTGGGTTTACGGTAGGTCCCAACCCGTTCCGCTCGCTGTGCCAGCTCGCTCCACTACAGGGCAGGCCCACCTCCGCTTCGCTCCGGTGGGCTTTTGTGTTTTGTTATTAATAGTGAGAATATTATTTATGTTGTCTTATTCATACCAAAAGTGAAGTTGGTTTACATAGAGTTTTGTATCACTACGTCAGATTGTATTCACCTTAATGTAAACCTGTCGATCTTCATAATTGTAGTTATGCTAGATACTACTCGTACATCTTGCACTTTCATGCTACGTGAGCACACGGATG